>WWET01006507.1:40146-64919 GCA_011038615.1 Limnodynastes dumerilii
CGTCACGCCCCAGCTCTGCTTCTAAACCGCCCCCACTGTCATGCCACATGGGGCAAAAATTATCCCTAGTCTGTGAATGTGTGTGTCTGTGTGTATGTATGTAAATGTGTGTGTGCGTGTGTGTAAATATGTGTGTGCGTGCGTGCGTGCGTGCGTGTATGTATAAATGTGTGTGTGTGTGTAAATATATATGTGTGTGTGTGTGTATATGTATGTATGTATGTGTGTGTGTGTATAAATTTGTGTGTGTGTATGTGTGTGTATATATGTATGTGTGTGTATATATGTATGTGTGTGTATGTATGTATGTATGTATGTGTGTGTATATGTGTGTATGTATGTGTGTGTGTGTATATATTTATTATAAAAATAAAATGTGGGGCAGAGACCTACACACGTGTCTTCCACTGTTGATGTTGCCAGAGCCGACACTGCGTTCCACGAGCTGCCAGGACGCTGGGATCCCGTGAGTGCTGGTCTCTCTGTGCTTTACATTGTTCAATGCTATGATACAAGAATTTTAACGGTACGAAACTGTCCTATTGGTCTCTGTGTGTCCTATGTTGTGTCCGAATTAAAGAAGTTTATTGCACCAGAAGGCGCCCCCTTGTTTTTCGTTCTCTCCTTTGCAGATATTTGCACGGACCCAGGATCCGAGCACCTTAAAGGGGAAGTCGCGGTCCTGTCATAGACGGATCTGGTGTTACATGAACTGTATCTGCATGCGTTTGTGGCATTTTGACTGAACTGAGCGTGAGCGCACTATATTATTGAGAGAGAGAGAATATATTTTTCCACTAAATTATTAAATTAGAGGCCATATTCTTCAATAATTGATAAATCAAAAGGTCCAATGTTCCCTAAATATATTGGGATAAATTCAGTTCTTAAATTCCATTTAGAGTACTTGTAGCAATAAAAAAGCATTGTAAAAATGTATTTCATAGAGCATTTGTCTATATAGTTATTTGTCAGTTCATCATATTAAAATGTATATGCAGTTGGTATAAACTTGAAGGGGCACCGTTGTGCAAATTGTACAAGAAAGTCCGGCTTACCAATTCTATGATGGATGGATAAAGTAGTAACAAGGGTGTAGAGATGGATAGTTGAATATTAAGGGATCTTGCTGGAAAACAACTCTTGAGAATCTCACCAAGCCCCTCACAAGTGCTGTACCTCAGCAGCGGTCTTCGTTCTCGATCTCAATATATCAGTCCCACTTTAGCTGCCATTGGTATATGAAGAGGTATTGCTGTTTTTTTTCCCTAATTTAAGTGCCCTGAACTCAGTAGAATGCGATCTGTTGAAAGTGCTCATGTGCAAAAAGTACCAAGCATAAGAATAAATCCTTAATGCGTTTCATGATGATCACCATTGTTTCATCAGAAGGATGAGACCAACAGCCTATCTGCACCTGGGTCCTTATACTTGTCTTGTCTTGTACTATTTTCAGGGGTTCTGAGAATGTCCATTTCAAATATATAACCTTAAAGGTTGTTTTCCTGGTAGCAGTCTTCTCTGCTCGGAGGATTTCCGAATTACAGGCTCTATGGGTGGGGGAGCTACAAATCCTGAATGCCTTCCAAAAGTATATTAATCAAGAAATTGCTTTACCTCCTTTGTGTCCAAACCCCAGGAACCCTAGTGAGATTAAAATTCATTCATCAGATCTAGATTGGGCCTTAAAAATCTATAGTCGCATGACAGAGCAGCTTGGACCACCTAAGCAAATTGTCTTGTCCTCAGAGGCAAGGCAAGAAAAATCTGGGCCTGTCAAAGGACTTTAAATTCCCTTTGTTATTAAAGCCTATTTCTGGCAGAAAGAGAACCTGCTTCCCTTTTAAGAGTTATGTGGTAGCAAGATGTGCTTCTGCTCACACCTTCACCAAGAATTACAGGTTAAACCTTCATGCATCGACTGATGCTAAATTTGTAATGAAGGCTTTGAGTGCAGTTATATTAAAAAATAATTAAATGCATATGTATATATAGTCAGTCCATACAAATTGGTCCAACACTGCAAATATTTGGATAGATATATGGACCATTGGACCATTTCATATGGATTGACCCTATAGTCTTAGTTTTGGATGCATTGTATTCCTTTTATGTTATACTGTTTGCAGGGGCTGGCTGGCAAATTTTAGCCTGGGAGGCAAGCCCACAGCAGTGGCCCATAACCCGTTCTTAAAGGGTGGTTGTCGGTAAACCACTGGAGCACTTTAGGGGTAACATTATTACACTGGTTATTCAGTGTAATAGTCGGCTGCGTCACCATCAGGAGTTTTAAAAGCATCATAAGTGTCATTAGTATGGTGTTATATCAGAGAATGCATAAGGCCTGACAAATTATATACCTCACTATAACAAATTAATCAAAATGTTAATTAAATCACGCAATGTAACAAATTAAGTCGTGCAATCTAACATATTAATTAGGTCACACAATGTAACTGATTATGTAAGTGGCATTGACCTTCTATCCCACTTCCCATGCTACCTATACTGCTGCCCATCCTATTTTTACCATCACGCTGCCATACTAGCAATCTCACTGCCCATACTATCTATCCCGCTGCAAATCCTATTTATAACCATAAAACCGCCATTACCATCACACTGCCCATATTACCACAATGACCATTCTTTCTTATGGCATACAGTCACACACACACACACACACACACACATACTGCCATTACAGTGCCCATATTATCACAATGGCCATACTTTCTTATGGCATACAGTCACACACACACACTGCCATTACAATCACACTGCTAATACTTTCTTATGGCATACAATCACACACACACACTAACAATGGGGGGGGGGGCGAGGGAAATGCTCTGTGTAGAAATTGTGATAGAATTTACAAAATTCTAAATTCTATTATGCATATCGATATCCACAACCAATGTCACATATAATGTAAAAACTCAGTTATAAAAGATAAAACTGGATAATAAGCTAGAAAGATGATAAATAAAAATTACAGCTGGGGGTGAACTGCTGCGTGTTGGCGCTGAGTCCCTGGACTGTACCGTATATGTATGATATTAGCGCACACACTGCCCATACCACTACACTGGCCATACTTTCTAATGCCATACAATCACACACAAACTGCCCATAACATCACACTGCTCATACAGTCACACACAAACACACACCCTTCCCATCATTTCTAATGCCCATAGTCACACACAGCCCATAACATCACCCTACCCATAACATCACACTACCCATACAGTCACACACACTGCCCATAACAGCACCCTGCCCATAATATCACACTGCCCATACTGTCATATACACACTGCCCATAACATCACACTGTCCATATTGTCACACACACACACACACACTGCCCATAACATCACACTGCCCACACAGTAACACACACACTGCCCATACTTTCCCTCCCTCTCTGTTCTTTCTTACCTTTTAGTTGCTTCCTTTTCTGTAATCTTTTCTTCACTTCTCCATCTTCTTCCTGTGCGTGCTGCTCCTCAGCTTCTGCCAGTTGTCTTCCTAATATATGCTGGGCGTGGCATCCATGATGTCATCACGTCCATCTTTAGGGGATGACTTGGGTTGCAGCCTGAAGAATCAAAGGCTTAGCAGACAGTTGTGTCAATTTCGGTATTATTTTTGTTTTTTATAATCTGGTTTATTATAAATACCATTAAGTATTTAAGATTAATAAGCATATCCTTAATACTTAGTTATTTTTGTGTAAATTCTCTATTGCAAACATAACTAGTTCATGTTTGCAATAAATCTATCAAATTGTTAATTTTTATATTATTCCCACACTGATACTTTTTTGACCAGATTTTCCATCTGGTATGTAACGGTAATAATAGACTATGCATGTTCACAACTCAATTGACAAAAAAAAACCACTGATATATGGCCGTCCGACTTTGTTAAAATCAAACCTCTAAGTTAATTGGCTTGCTAACATATTACAATCAACAAATCTCCCATGAAACTGGCAATGTTTATTTATACCACAGTAAGAAATCGGTTAAACTCTCTAACTATCTAACTGGATGTTTAATTCTGTTTTACGGATTGTCACATCAGTTATCCCAGAAGAGGTCAAATCCCCTTGCCTTTGCCTCCTTGAGCTAATCTTCTTTAGTTTGTTACTTCACATGCAAATGAAACAAATGTGTGCTAAGTCCCAAAGTTCAGTTTTGATATTTTAATTTTATATTCACTTCGTCTAGAAAAACGGTTAATCTTGATAATGAATGGTGACTTTCCAGTGTCCTTTTTCCAATGTAATCACTATTTATGGATACTACAGATTTTTTTTTTCTATAAATAATTTTTACTACTAACTATTTGTATATAATTAAGGAGCTTTGCATAATATCTGTATGCCTTTTATGTCTAAGTATTCTGTCTTTTTCTCATTTATTCAGAGCCGCCTTCAAATTACCAACAAATGCAACAGGATCGGTTTGAGTATGGATCACGAAGTACTGGATACTCCAGATACAATGGCTCTGACATGGGTTACACAAGAAAAGACCAATATCAATACAAGCAGATGAAACCAAGGGGCCCACCAAGGCAATCACAGCTGCACTACTGTGACATCTGCAAAATTAGCTGTGCAGGATCTCAGGTATTAAGTTGTGATTTGCTTTTCTGCGGCATTCAAGTGCAGTTAGTTGTTTTTAAGTCCGTATAGTCAGCTTGTTTTAAAAAACTGGTACTGGTGATAAGTTGTATTGCAAATGAACGTTTGAAAGAACTGGTTCTTTCGCTAGTATCTCTGTACTTTTTTGGTAATACGTTTGATTTTGAAGTTTTATTTAGTGTACAGCTTAATAGCTTTGTTTTTGTGTGTGGCGCAGTACATAAAAGAGAGGGATATAAGTAATCAACAGGCAAAATTTTCTATGAAGCCTTTTGAATGAAATACTAGACTGTTGTTGTTGTTGTTTTTTCCCATTTATCAGACTTACAAAGAGCATTTAGAAGGACAGAAACACAAGAAAAAGGAAGGAGCACTAAATTCAGGAAGCGCTTCCCAGCTTAGTGTCAAGGGGACAAACACACCATTCCATTGCAACCTTTGTGATATCTCTTGCACTGGAGCAGATGCCTATGCTGCACACATTAGAGGAGCTAAGCATCAGAAGGTAATGCAGTCTTTCAAAACAATATTTGCTTTTGAAATAAGCTCCATTGCAACATTTTAACTGCATTCTGTCCTTTTCTTCTATCACAATCTGAGTTTTTGTTCCATTGTCTGATCACTTACAACTCATTGATTAGTTTATCATACTGTAGAAATCCTATGTGAATGAGAAGCAAATCAGGTTTACAGTGGTAAAAGCAAAGGTTTTATATTAACTCTACTGAAAATATTTCTGAAATGGTTTGTTTTTAAGTCTTTAAATTAAGAAATGTTATGGTTTGCTATAATCTCAAAAACAAAATTACTTAAGCACCGTTTTATGTTTGTTATCCTCAACTTTTCCCGTGTCTATAGGTGGTAAAATTACATACTAAACTAGGAAAGCCAATCCCCACAATAGATCCCCCTGTGGTAAATTGTGATCCATCTTCCTCTGTCACTACTGCAAGTCTGGCAACCAGCTCAATAACTTCCCCACTACAAAAGTCATCTCAATCAAGTAGGTATTGCTACTGACCGGGAAATATTTTATTTTTTTTCTTACTGGCTGTACTTTTTGCTATGAGGATCTCCACTGTTATCCACAGCAGTCATGCAGAATAATACAGCGCTATCATCAACACGGAGTAGTGAACCAGGGCAAGCGGATAACTATGATGAACTTTCTGAAACTCATGGGCAACCTGTTGGGCATAACTTTGTTGAAGAGGTGAGAAGAGAATATGTACAATTATTCTACAAGTGAGTTTAGGTGGTGGTGTGATGGCAATAATTAAACACATTGGGTGATAATTAGTAAGACACACAGTGTGCTTTTTATCATCTATTAGTGTAACAGCCATTTGTGACAGGTATGTCTGTGTGGCTGTAGATTTAAGTCTTAATTTTTTTCATTTGTTTAGTATACAGGAGAGCTGTATGTCCTGTAAAGAGCTAGGCTATGTCTCCAGATGAGTGTGGATATGTATGCAGATGCATTCTTAGTGATGGCATTGTAGGATTGTAAAAGGATTTTGATTCAGTAAAATACTCTTAACCAGTGTAGAAACACATCCTACTCTGTACCCGGTAGTAGTTATGTTCCCGACAGAAGAAATCCTGACACCAATATCCAGAACACCAAAATTCCGACAAGTAAATAATATAGACGCTCTCAAAATAACTACACAGAAAATCCCAACTAGTAAATAAAAGCAACACACAAAAATCCCTTCATGCTAAAAACAGAGTAGGAAATAATACTAGTTCAGAGCAAAAATCCCAACAGCCACTCCTTCTACAGAATGTATTTCAAAGGATTTGAAAGTAAGTGAAGGGTAATTAGGTAGATCTGTGAATGTGCAATTTGGGGAGTGTTAGATTAGAAATTAACTATGGAACACTACTCCTCCTTTCCCCAGTGATACCCCATTCAGATCACCACTCCGGCAATATCCTGGGTTCACAGACCCGGGATATTGCCGGCGAAGGCAGAGGATCCCAGGGTCACAGACCCCGTTTCACACTGCAGGGCAGACCTGGGAAATTCAGAGACCCGGGTCTGCCCTGTCATCAAAGCAATGCGTAATTTGTTTACCGTTGCTCTGGAAATACTTGTTGCCAGAGCAATAGTAAAAAAAATCCACCAATCAAGTGTGTTAGGTGCTACCCGGGTTGAAAAACCCGGGTAGCACCTTTCACACTGCTCCCCTACCCGTGTTGGACCCAGGAATAACCCTTCTTTTCACCTGGGTTGAATTCCCGGGTCTTCTGACAGGGGTCCACCGGAAGTACCGCTTTCACATCTCCACGAAATACCCGGGATTTTGCGGAGACCCGGGTTTTTGGCAAAAATCCCAGGTATTTCGTGGTGATGTGAAAGGGGTATGAGTGAGTAATTCATCACCAGGCTATTCTAGGAAGGAGCTAGTCACATAGTAAGTCACAATGTTAAACTGCTTGTTTAAAAGGTATTGAAATCCACATAAAAAATTTAACCTGAAAAAAAATGTGTTCAAATATCTGTATCTGCAGGTTTGTGATGAAGAGGGGAAGATAGTTCGTTTCAACTGTAAACTTTGTGAGTGCACCTTCAATGACCCTAACGCCAAAGACATGCATCTTAAGGGCCGCCGTCACAGGCTGCAGTACAAGGTTCGTAGACGCCTAAGTAATCTAGAGCGTGTTATTTATGATTATTGATGAGGCGAGTGGATGAAGGTGATGTTGTCACAGAGGCCAATATCTCCGTTTCAATATCTTCATCCGCTTGCCTCTTTAATTGTGTAAAACAACTGAGAAATACTGTTTATTGATGATACTGTCCTTATGGTCTCTTAATTAAAATACTTTACTGGAAGTGAAAAAGTGCAAAGGAAAACTGGCCTTAAGATGTTTTCTGCTGTGAGGGGGAGGTTTTTGCAGACCTCCCAACAGACAAAACCTTTAATAAAAACACAGCAAAATGAAAATTTATTGAATAAAAAATGATTATGAATACTAATGAATTCACCAGGTGCAACCAAGCAGTTCAGAATTCTTATTTTTAATCACAATATTCAATATTTAAACATATAATTAAAGATAAATCTGCAGCAGTATGGGTCATAGCATTTGTTGAGATATTCTGATATAAGTTCATAAATTCCAATAAGAAACTCAAATCTTAATCCTAGACTCCGTTAGAGAACTCACATATATTATTTATCAAAATATAATGTAATGTCAAGATGTAGAGAATAATTAGCAGTGGTAGTCTGCAGTAACTTTCAAACAACAGTGAATATAACAGCCAAGGGTACACTATATATAAATGCACAGTATGGTAAGGAGACTTGTGGAATCCACACACAATAGGAGTAGCGTTACCTCCGGAGAACATTAGCAGTGGAAGTCCGCAATATAGGTGATCTCAAGCTGCAAGGCTCCCCGTCGAGCGGCGTGTATGTAACAAACCGTTGTGCTGAGCTCGTCAGACAAATCAAAGACAAGGTGCTGTAAACGACGCCTCCAAATGGCGAGGTGTACTTGCCAATTAAGGATCCAGAGTCCAGGATAAAGTGCAAGTTCCAAACTGTATTTTTGAACACGAATGACAGCAGCAGAAAGGCAGCAAATTACAAGGTCTTGCGTGTTTCGTCCCGCTCCCAGAACTTTTTCAAAGCAACCATGATTGCTTTGAAAGTTCTGGGAGCAGGACGAAAATATTTGAGTTTCTTATTGGAGTTAATGAACTTATATCAGAATAATTATGACCCATACAGCTGCGGATTGATTTTTAATTGTTTTTTAAATATTGAATATTGTGATTAAAAATAAGAATTCTGAACTGCTTGGTTGCACCTGGTGAATTCATTCATTAGTATTCATAATCATTTTTTTATTCAATATATTTTCATTTCGCTGTGTTTTTACTAAAGGTTACTGGAAGTGAGCACTTCTGCTAGGGTAATATAAGGCTTGTTCATAAAATAGTAAATGTCGATTACAAGTTGGATTGTAAGGGCCGCAGTGCATCTGAGCACATCCTGTTGCCATCCAATTGCAGAGTTTATCTGGGCCATTCTATATTTAATTTGTTTGTTCAAAATAGGATGGTCTAGATGAATGTTTGTTTACATTCCCTCAATTGGGTAACAAGCTTGTGTGAGTACAATAATACAAACTGTTCCTCCACCCAAATGCTTTGCAATAAATATGTGCATAAATAAAGAATAAAATACATTTACATTTGTTTTGTATAAATCTATCCTTTAGAAAAAAGTTAACCCACATCTTCCAGTAGATGTGAAGCCAAGTAGCCGGCCTAGGAAACTACTAGTGGAAAAACAGAGGCGCCATTGGGAGAAAAGAGAATCTATGCAGCGTCATTGGGAGGATGAGCATTTTTGGTGGTGCATGGAAATGAGGTGCACTAAAATGTTTTTAACTAAATGTATTGTAAAGGATTATAAAAAAAAAAATCCTTTGTTATAAGTTCATAACTGTTTTTTGGATTCAGAAACTAATGCAAATGATAATATGAATCACAGTGCTAGAATAGATTACAAAATGAATTAGCAGTTACAAGTTTTGTAGCAGACATTTTTCCTGTCTCCGGGCTTGTGTGGACTGAAACGGACCTGAGAGAAACAGTTGTAGGTTTCTAACGCAAAAATAAGCCACAATTGGTTTAGCATAGCAAATCATTATTTTTATTGAGTTTTCTTTTATCTGTCTGCTAGTTTTATTTTACTAAGGTAATTCCATGTATAGATAAAATATCTTCACTGTTCCTGCAGACGCTATGAGGAGGATATGTACTGGAGACAGGTGGAAGAGGAGTACATGTATTGGCAGTATGAACACATGAGACGCCTATACTACTGGGAAAATATCCATCGTATGGATAGACCTAGTGGACCTGTGCCTCTCTTGGTTAGTACAATGTACATAGACAATTTTCATCAGTAACATTCTTGACCTACTTTGACAGTGTTTTTGTTTAGTTTTTTTAGTAAATATATTTTTGTAAACTTCTTTCTAGCCATCCCGTCAAATTCGTGACACTTTAGATGACCACTTTATTATGAGAAAGCATGCTCAAATTTATCCCAGTGAAAATGAGCTTAAGGCTGTGCAAAAGGGTGTTTCTTTGTCTGAAAGAGCTCTCAAACTTGTATCTGATCGCATACATATGGAAGACAAAGAGTCTGGGTAAGAAATGCCATAACTTATAATTTTTTATTGTATGATACACTTTTTATATATGTATGGAATCTAGAATTGTGCAGACAACAAATAATGAACACTATTAAATATTTAATAAAGATTGTAATTGTGTTACAGTAAACCAGATACTACCCGTCTCCTGAAAGGAGTTGTACGTGTTGGGTATCTGGCAAAAGGCCTTCTTTTACGAGGGGACAAAGACCTTCACCTGGTCCTTTTATGCTCAGAAAAGCCAAAACTTAACTTGTTGAAAAGGGTAGTGGGGCTACTACCAGATCAGTTAGAGGTGAGTCCTTAATATTCAAAATGTAATATACTACTTTTTTATATTGACAATTTTTATTGCAGTCAAATACACAATACAAAATAGAGCAGTACATTCAACTTACAAAAACACCAGAGCAATGGCACACAATTGGAAACGTACAGTGACGCTTACAGATTCAGTATAGACAGTAGGGGTTTACAATATCAGAAAAACGATCATCCAGAAGCATCATATACTTTATTAAGCATATAGTAGTTACCATTTGTTATACGTCAAACCATGCTTCGGATAATATAGCACTGATGGTGGTCCATCTCAACTCTGTGCTTTCCAACAAATAGCATATTCACATATACCACCTTCCCATGTGTTTTATCCATTTAACTATGTTGACCGCTCGCCTTTTTCCATTAACCATTAACTCCTATCTATTAACTAACCAACTACCCAACTACTACTACCCCCCTCCCAATCTACAACCCCTTGTCAAGTCAAACCTGTCTGCCTCTCCCGAAGCTACACATGATCCAACCTCCGGTGTCCACATCCCCTGGCACACATTATGCAATCTGCTATCGCGACACCAGGGCTGCATTACTACCCCTCCTCATCCGCCTGCAAATCAAGGACACACTCCGCAGCCTCCCACCGGCCCCAAATTCTACCAAACTTCTCTTTAACATTACGTTTCTCCATTACAAACCTCTCATGTTCCAACGTATCATTCACCAAGCGCACCCAATCTCTCACACTTGGAGCCTTACTGCCCATCCATGTCCTGGCAATACACACTTTCGCTAACAAACACAAACTAGTCAAATACCGCACTTCATCCGAACTCACCACCTCTTGAAATTGCAGCCCGAATATACAATTCTTTGGTGAATCCAGCTCATACTGTATTCCTGTCCCCGCTATGCACTCACACACATCCTTCCAGAACTTTTGAATCTCTGAGCACTCCCACAAGTGCCAGAATGTACAGCCTTCCATCCCACATTTCGGACAACAGTCTGATATTCTATCTGCATACTTACTAAAAATGTGAGGGTTCAGGTAACACCTATGTATGATGTATAGCTGAATTTGTTGGAACCTATATGATGTCGAACACTTATGTGAGCTGGCCAGTAAATTACTCCACTCCTCCTCCAATTCACCCAAATCCCCTTCCCACCTCCTTCTAAGAGTCTGCACCGCAGATATTAAAAAGGAATACAAGTATGAAATAAGCTTCCCACGTCCCAATGCATGCAACGTTTTTTTGAGCTGCGATGGTACTAGCATGCGGATTAGCCAAGAATAAAAGAACATCATCTGCGTATAACGCTATCTTTTCTTCCCTATTCTCCACTAACAGGCCCTCCACCGCCGCATCACCCCTTATACAGCAAGCTAACGGCTCCACCGCCAAGGCAAATAACGCTGGGGACAGAGGACACCCCTGCCTAGTGCCCCTAAACAACCGGAACTCCTCTGATGTAAACCCATTCACAAGTACTCTAGCCACCGGCGCGTAATACAAGAGGCGCAACCATCTGATAAACTCGTTTTCCAAAGCCCATCGCCGCTAATACCGCCCACAAGTACTGCCATTCAATGGAATCAAACGCTTTCCTTGCGTCTAGGGAAACTACGACACGCATCTCATAGTCCGCATGTTCCAACTGCAGGTGTGAGTCGCCGGAGGTTAATATTCGTCGCTTTACCTGGCATAAAACCAGTTTGGTCATCATGTATAACTTCTCCAATGACTCTATTCAGCCGGACCGCCAGCACCTTCGCCAGTATTTTAACATCTGTGTTCAACAGAGAGATAGGGCGGTACGAGTCCACTAATTCCGGATTTTTCCCAGGCTTTGGCAACACCACAATCAACGCCTCAGACATGGATGGAGAGAGGGCACCACACTCAAACAATTCTTTATATTGAAGAAGTAGTCTGGGAGCAAAGAATTCCACAGTCGGACCCACCTTCGCCAGTATTGTAACATCTGTGTTCAACAGAGAGATAGGGCGGTACGAGTCCACTAATTCCGGATTTTTCCCAGGCTTTGGCAACACCACAATCAACGCCTCAGACATGGATGGAGAGAGGGCAGGGCACAAATAATTCTTTATATTGAAGAAGTAGTCTGGGAGCAAAGAAATCCACATGTTTTTTTGTATAATTCTATGGGGAGCCTTGCTATTAGGAAAGGAAGCAATAGCAGCCATCACCTCCTGTTCCGTAATGGGTCCATCTAGATCAGTGATGGCTAACCTGTGACACTCCAGGTGTTGTGAAACTACACTTCCCATCATGCTTTGTCAGGTATCCGCTATGCTTTTGCAGTCAAGGCATGCTGGGACTTGTAGTTTCACAACAAAGCCTTGCTATTAGGAAAGGAAGCAATAGCAGCCATCACCTCCTGTTCCGTAATGGGTCCATCTAGATACTCCCTACTATCAGTTGTAAGACTAGGGAGGGCTATGGTAGACAGGTATTCCTGCAGGTCATAATCTGTATAAGCAGCTTGACTACAATAGATCTGCTGGAAATGCTTTACAAATACCCCCGCAACCTCTTGTAGTCCAGTCTGACGCACACCCTCCTCATCCATAACACACACCATAACACACACTATGCCAGCTGGAGCTTGCTCGCCCCTAGCCGTTCCAGCCAGAAATCTCCCACTCTTATCCGCCTCCAAATACTGGGTATGAGAGGTAAACAGCAACTTCCGCTTAGCTTTATCCACCAAGTAATTCGTCCACTCTTACCTTGCAGCCAACCATGCATACCGATCAGCAGCTTCACCCGATCTCGCATACTGCAGCTCCAACTCTTTAGCCAGCTCAGCCAACTTTATTTCACGCTCCCCAGTTAGACATTTTATAACATTCACACTATTAATTAACGTCCCACGCATGAAGGCTTTAAAGCATCCCACAATATGGGAGTAGACACCGTACATGCATTATCAGAAAAGTACCCCTGCCATTGCGCTTCCAGATCACATCCTCCCCCTTACCTGGTAAGCCAGTATGGGTGAAACCGCCAAAATCTTTGACCCACTACTAACGCCGTATCCAACGACAGCAATAACGGGGAGTGATCGGACACCCCATGCGCCTTGTACTCAACAGAGATTTTTTTGGAAAGAAGGGGGGAAGTAACCAAAGCCATATCAATGCGCAAAAACGCATTATACGTTGTCGAGAAGCAGGAGTAATGTGTCTTGTCAGGATATGTAACCCTCCATGCGTCCATCAGACCCATTTCAGACACTAACTTAGCAAAAACAGTGCTACCGTCCCCCGAGTCTCCCACACCTCCCTCCCGCCACCTATCCAACCGTTTATTCAACACATTATTATAGTCCCCTACACATATCACCTGGACAGCTGGATCCTTTGCCATAAATTCCCCACATTTCCTCATAACCTCACCGTTATAAGGGGGAGGTATATATACAGCCAAGATAAGGTAACGTTGCATATTAATTGTAACAGATAAAAACACATATCTACCCAATGGGTCAACATCATGTTCATGAATTTTGCAATTTAAACGTTTGTGTATCAAAACTGAAACCCCCCTAGACATTGCTGTATGGGAAGAATGAAAGGCCTGTCCCACCCACGGCTTTTTTAAACTGAGCACCCTGGTCCCCTCCAAATGTGTCTCAGTCAGACACACAATATCTGCATTGTAAGACTTAATTTGCCGCAATACCAATCCTCTTTTAACTTTATTATTTAGTCCTCGGACATTCCACGTCAGTAGAACCAGAGGACTTGTCTTCCTTATGTTACACCCCATGGTAGCCCCAACCAAAATCGTAACTCAATGTTTCTAGACATGCATACGCAGTGTATGAACACCACAGTAGCCCCCTCACCCCTCCAACCACCTCCAGGCCCGACTTGACATTGTTGCCCAACTAAATTCCTATCTTGAACCCTCCATACCATAACTTCCATTAATTAACTTAACTATGAACTCTCAACCCCTTCTCTTCCCACCCTGTATAACCTTCACCCCAACTTAAGGTATACTTAAAAGAATCCTACCGAGACACACAATCTAGTGATCTGCTTCCTCAGCAGCAACCCTCACCACCCACCTGACTAAACCCACAAAGGTAAGTACTCTTCCCCCTCCCAACAATTCAACCACAGTGCTCCCCACCACAATCAATCCTGTCCTACCCTATGATGACAATTATATACTATTACCCGGAAAACAGCAATTCCCTATTAATGATTTGTAAACATGTGCAAAACAAAAGCATATACAAAAGGACAAAAGTCTTGCCGCCTCAACGATCCAACGGAGCCCTCGCCGGGGCCACTCTGTCCAACCACGAAGCCGCTTCTCTGGAAGATTCAAAGAAGTGTGTGGAGCCATCCGCCACTACACGAAGCCGAGCCGGAAAGAGCATGGAATACGGGATCTGCAGCTCTCTCAGACGCCGCTTCACCTGAATGAACTGTGCCCTGCTCTTTTGAATCTCCATAGGAAAGTCCGGGAACACAGACACTCTTTGGCCATTGTACTCCAAGGAACCTTTAAGTCGCACCAACCGCAAAATTTTGTCTCTGTCCCGATAGTGGAGCAACTTTGCAATAAATGTTCTGGGTGGGGCCCCCGGCGGCAGCCCCCTCGTAGGCACCCGATGTGCCCTTTCCACCGCAAACTGAGACGTGAATTCAGCTGTCCCGAATGTATCCGTAAGCCATTTCTCCAGAAATATTTCCGGTGCCGTTCCTTCTGCCTTCTCCGGCAAGCCCACGAAACGGAGGTTATTCCGCCGCAGGCGGCCTTCCATATCTGTCAGCCTCTGTTTACAAAACATTACTTGTGATGTCAGCTCCGCAATTTGGGTCGGCACCGGTGCTGTACTATCTTCAAGTGTTGAAATGCGCTGTTCAGTTTCTCTCACCCGGTCTTTGATCTGCTGCATGTCTTGCCGGATTAGGGATAGATCCACTTGCACCTCACCAATTTTTTCTGTCACTTTTTTCTCAGATGAAGTGATAGCTTCCAATAATTGCTGCATAGAGATCGACGGTGCAGCAGCCGGTACTACCTCAGTCTCCAATGGCGGCAAGGGGGGAGAGCTCTCCGCAGGGGCATGGCGGGCAAAACTCTCCAACCGGGCAGCCGAGGCAGATGTGCCGTGCTTTCCCATGGTCACCTTCGGCAGAATATATACTAAAATGTCCACAACAATACCCTAACACCCACCAGATGTAGGGGGGTCTCCAGCACACAGGTTAATAAAAGTGGATAGGAAGTAGTAACTGGGGCAGTGCTTCGGTTTATATATTCATCCAAATCACCCACAACACTACAGAACTACAAGTAGACTCTGAAGCAGGAGGTGTAGTAAGACAGGAGAATGGAGCTTCGGCACCTTAGCTTATGGGAAACAGTCCTCTGCAGCCTGCAGAATATTGAACTCCAAAAGTTAGCAGCCAAAGTTCAGCAGCATATAACATCAGAAGTATCTGCCTGTGTTCACAGCACCCCAGTGATCAGTCTCAGTATACTGTGAGCCACCCTCACTCTCCTCCACAGCCAGGGAAGCAGCAAGCCCCACACTTTGCTCTCTGCCAAGGCCAGCCCCTCTCCACGTTCTGCACACTGCCTTTCAAGATGGTGTTCACCCGCCTTTAGTTTGGCGCCAAACAGATCCTCCGCTCACCCAGCGCAATCACACATCCCCTTGGAGTCTCTGGTCTTCTCCTCCTCCTTTGGCAATGCAGAGAGCCCCCGTTACAATAAGCTCCACACCACCGCCAGAACGGGGCTCCGCAGCATGCGCCCGCGCTCCAGCACCTGCCGCCGCTGTGTCTCCGACTCCCGCTGTCCTCCGCCTCCACCGACACACTAAACACCACCAACGTACGGCAGACCTCTCCCCTCACCGCATGCACCTTCCCAGGTACTTTTAAGGTCAAGATAGATCCAGTATCAGGATTTTTAAAGGATATGGATGGGGAGCTGCTCTCTCCTACGTCCTAATCCATGCGCGTCAGGCCACGCCCCTAAATGTAATATACTACTTTAGTAAATTCTAAGGTGCATTGATTTAGATGAAGGACATATATATCTTGTCTCCTCAATTAGGTCATCAGTCACTTGACATCAGGATGCTTTTGTAAAAATCAGCACACTTTATGTAAACCGCAGACATACCATTGTTTCAAGTGGCTTTTCTCCATATTTTTTGGTAACTTTTGTTGTGGTGTCTTCTCTAAACACTGTTGGTATTATTGCATACCTCTTAGGCCACCTGGGAAAAAATACAGACTCCTCTCTGCAGATACCCTGATTCTAGGTTCTTGTTGAAAGCCTACCATCCACAAGGTTATAAAATGTGCCTATTTCATTCTACATAAGATGCATAGAGTGTAGTATTAAGGCTTGTTTTCTTTATTTAGATGTTGACAAAAGAGAAGCATAACGTGATGTATGATTTGGATGAAGCTCATCTGCACATTACATTTGATGGAGATCCCACAATCCATGTCATGGTGTCCTTTACCTCTTATAATATGAAGAAAAAGGAAAATGACGAGAAAAAGGATAGTGACGAGAATATTGAAAAAAAGGAAAGTGATGACGAGAATATGGAAAAAAAGGAAAGTGATGAGAATTTGGAAAAAAAGGAAAGTGACGACAATAAGGGAAAAAATGAAAATGATGAAAATATGGAAAAAAAGGATGGAGAGAGAGGTGAGTTTATTGGGAAATCAGACTTCAGATTATCATTACTCATAGCATTATACTGGAACAGTGTAAGTTACCAAATTGGAAACCAGAAAAATAACGTGCAAAGTATGTTTTTATATGCTAGTATCACTTCCTAGACATCGTTTTCATGGTAAACTATTGAAAATCTGATTACTGTGATGTTTTGTATTCCAGATACAGCAATAACAACTGAAGAAAACCGTTTGTTAGATGAGGACAAATGTTTAAAATCACTGGCTTGTCTCAGCCAGGCAAAATGGTTCCAGGTAAATTATTGTGGTAAAATGTACTTTTATTTGTGTCTTTTCAAAATTTTAAATATATAGTTTGGTTTAAAATAATTTCTTTTATACAAATTTTTTTTTTAAATCAGCAAGGAAGATCTGGAATATTGGATAAAAATATATCTATTGTATATACTTACATCTCCATTGGAAACTCATCTAAAAAGGTGCAAACAAATCCCCTCATGTATTGCTTATAGGCAATATGTTGTAAGAGATCTGTGCCATTTTTATTATATGAAAATGGCTGCTGAAAGTTAACTAATATATTGGAACGACAGCTTCATAATATTTATCTTCAAACAGCAACCTGTATTTTTTTTTTGCCAGTAGCAGATTTAGATTTATAAAAGAAAAAAAATTAAAACAGATAATGATGTAGAATACTTGTTAAACTTGTCAATATATTATGTTTTAATATGTGCAAATTACACTAGAAGGCCTTTCTCGTTGAAAACTAAGGCAATTGGCTAATTTGAGAATATAGGAAGTCATGTCTGACATAATTTTAGTTCTTAAAGTTCATATGTGAATGAATATTTAATATATTTAATATACCTAACACAGCAAGGTCTGTGTTTGAGTGGTACCTCAAACTTTAAAAACATACAAAATATATAAATTCTGTTCAGTTGTAATAGCACAAGAGGAGAGAGATGAACTGGATCAAATAGGGTCTATGGTCAGTATAGTTCAAAATAAATTCATAAACTAGACTGTATGATCAAGTGGCTCTTATCTGCCATCACATTATAAGTGTTATGCTTACTTATTTTAAATTTCTTATCGCATTTAATTGTATTTGTTGCTCATTTTAGTTAATATTTCATATTGCTAATTTATCTTTTGTGGTATATAGAGTACATTTGCTTAACACTTTTATACATGAATGAACTTTTTTTATTGCATATGTTTTTCAGGCTCATACAGATGGTTTGCAGTCCTATGTTATTGTTATCCGTGTTTTTCGTGATTTGTGTATGAGAGTGCCAACATGGAGAGCTCTTGCTGATTGGGTAAGAATGCTACAATGGGAGTATAGATGTGCAAAATAAAACCACACACGTTGAAAATTATTTTATTTTAGTAATGATGCTATTCATAAAGCATCTTTTAATGGTTTTGATTTTGAAATATTTTGATTTTGCTTTGCATATCAGTGTTTTCCTATACACATAATAGTATCAAATATCAGAATATTTTCTGTCATCCATTTTGGGGTACACTGATAAACCTTTGAAAGGAAAGTAGGCTTTAACTAGAAACTGGTTAAGTTTCATTTTAAATCCCCACTTTTTTTGTTTGCATTTGGTGGACTGTTATTGCTAAATGTACATACAGTCAAAAAGGTCTACAGATTTGAAGAGTACTATGCACACAATACTACATTTTGGTATACATTGTTGAACCCGTATGAGATGTTGTGCCCATGGTAGGAGTTGTTTACCTGCTTTGGAATGTCCCCCAGATGAAATGAAAGGACTCCCCATAAAATCTGTTTCTCTGAATACCTCTGGTGGTTATTGAATTCCATTTTTATTGTCTTCTGTATGTGTTTCATGTGTGTGTATTACTGATTTCTCTCCTTTATGGTATTGCTTAATGTATGAAAAAAACTGGAGTATAGAATGGTAGTGACTTAAGGGCCTGATTCACACTTAAGAAGCTTCTGCTTTTTAAGTGCCTGTTTGCCTGAAATGACCTACTGGGCATGAGTAGTAGCTCATTTACGCTATCTACGTACCTGATCGGTACGTAGATAGTGTAGGTGCTGTTTTTAAAGACCACACACTGGGATTTACGTTCATATAGGCGGCATTATGGCGCCTCAGGGCGATTTTAGGAAGAAGTGGGAGGGTGGGTATTTCGATTAGCTGGGAGGGTAGGGAGATGCAATTTCCGTACGGACATTGCACGGAGATGTAAGGTAGCCCTATGGCACTCATAAGTGCTATAATGGACCTAAAAACAGTGGGCGGGTTGGGGGGCTGGAAGAGTGAGTTAGGTGCGCATCTGCCCGCACTTAACTCACTTTTCAGTGTGAATCAGATCTTAAGTACCTGTTCACTGTTAGCTTTACCCAAGGTCAGGTAGCATCCCCAGATGAATATATAGAAACAGATATATTTTACAATGCAACTAAAAAGGGATTTTATCTTCTCACTAAAATCTATAATTCCATGTTTAAATCATCAACCTTTCATTTATTAAATATGTTCAAACTTTAAAAAGGAAGTTTACCCTGTTAATTTTTTGTTTTGTTTGATGGTAGGAGGGAGGATCTGTACTTATTTTTTACTTTTATTTCTGAAAATGCTACAACCTTAACAGTGCTTAAAAAATGTGACACTTTCTTCTGTGTTTACGATAGGCCTTGGAAATACTTGTAGAAAAGGTTTTGCGTTCTGTATCCTTTCCACTGTCTCCTGGAGATGCCTTGCGGAGGGTGCTGGAGTGTCTCTCTTCTGGAATTTTACTTGGTTAGTTTAAGAACTTATTTAAAATATATATGTATGTACTGACACATAATGCTATATAATGTTTGTTTGGAGCGCAGGACCTCTCTTTCATAATATATATTTAACTTACAGTGTTACATATGAGGGCAATTATCAACAAGGACATTTTTTTCAATTTAGACATTAAGGGCCGGATCCAGACCCCTGCATGCTCTCCGAACGTGCAGGGGTCTATCTGTCCAAATGATTTTTGCAATGCTAGGGTTACTATTGTAATCCTAGCGTAACATCAGGAGGGCGCAAGCCCCCTCCAGTCAAAACAGGTCACTCACTCACCTTGCGTGCGTAAGTGACCTGTATGGCAAAGGTCTGGATCCGTCCCTAAGATTTTTTAAATGTAGGCATGTATTCCCAAGATCCCTTACTCTGCACAATTCTTTGCATCCGTGCAAGATTGCCTTTTCCCATGCTGACTTACTTCCACCATAATGGTATACTACGTGAAGCATACAAAGACACGGTCTTAATATACTGACATTAAAGTTTCTTCATTTCTCTTATTTGACTGGACTGGACTCCTCCATACTAAATACATACAATTATGTTATTTTTGAAATCTGGAATTTTTTTTTTCTTTTGGAAGCACTTTGAACAATACTTTTTGTGAAATATCAATGTGGAGTATAGACTATGGATAGAGATGCAGGCAAAGAGATGTGTAAATGTTCTTGTATTATGTTTTATGGCCACTGCACAGATGGGCCAGGACTTCAAGATCCCTGTGAAAAGGAGCCATGCGATGTTTTGGAATCCTTAACAAAACAAGAAAGAGAGGACATTACAGCTAGTGCCCAGGTACATAGTAAGCTGTGAACATTAGGAATTCATTCCTTCATAATAATACTAGCCATCTCTACCAAGTCATTTTACCTAACAAATTTATTTTTCCTCCACAGCATGCGCTCAGACTGATTGCCTTCAGACAGATCCACAAGGTATTGGATATGGAACCTATGCGCACAGCAAAAAGCAAGGTCAGCGTAAAAAGTAGAAAGCGTCAACAAGATAGAACTGAGACAGCTGTTGAAGAAGGTGGTGGAAAGAAGGATAAGAAGGAGGATGCAGACTACGTTGACCATAATGAATAAGCTTTCTGAAAAGCAAATTTCATACCTGTAAATAGAACCTGACAATGAATAGATGTGCATAGATTTTTTGTTCTTAGCATCTTTTGTCCACATACTTTTCAAAATAAATGTACAGACCTAGTAGCTTGCTTTTTAACCCACACCGGGACACAATGTAGTCCATGGCACTCAACTTCTAACTCCATCTTACTTTGCTATACCCTTAAAAGTGAATCTGCTATTTATGTGCACACAGTCCTCTCCAAAATGCAGTACACATAGGCCAGAATAAGACATTCGGTAATGACCCCAGTCATTGATGATTGCTAATATACATGGACAATGATCTACAGTCATAGAGCTATTGCTACATCAAAGAAATGGTTAGTCATATAAATTTCATTATACTTTAGATACAGTTTACACTTTGCGTGTATGTTGGTTATTTTTATTTTAATCTAGAGTTTTAGTTTTTCCTTTTAGAATCTGCAGAGCATAATTAATAGTCTTGTTTTCTTTTAAGGTTGGCAAAATGACTTTTTGTGTGTAGTGGGAAGGGGGAGGGTGAGCCAGGAGACCAGGGTTAAAGGTTAACACAGTTATAAATATTATACTGTTATACCAACATAAAAGTACTACCAAAATGGTATTTAATCCATTTCCTTGACCAAAAAAACTTGTGTGGAAAAATTAACAGCAGTATGCTATGCAACTGCATGTAATGGTTAATTGTGAGTCTTGCATAAACTTACAGAAAAACCATTGACTAATGTTCAAAAACAAAATCTGTAGCACACCTAATTAATACAAAATCCTGTTCTCATGTTAAAGTTTTACATAAGTATACATTTAAGTTTGTCCTGTGATTTGTAGTTTCAAAAAAATAAACTTTTTGTGCTTTTTAATTGTTTTTTTTTTATTTCATAATAAAGTAAATTTGTCATAACTATAAAAAGGCGAAATTTCTTAATACATTGTATTTTTCAGTGATCACCATGGCAATGCTTTGGCACACTTTTAAATTGTTGGAAGGTTTGTTTATATTTAGACAAAAAAAAAATTATTATTTTTTTTTTTTTTACACCTACGTCTAATTGGAAAGTGACAGCAGATAAGAGCCACATGGCCCATCCAGTCTGCTCAGTTGTTTATTTAAAACTATACTGACCCTAGTCCCTATTTACCCTTAATTTAGTTTTTTTTTTTTTTTTTTTTTTTTTAAGCGAGGAAAAAAAATATGTACTTTTGCAATAATAGGATGAGTCAAAAAGGACTTTCATATCAACATTCCATATTATTTAATATATTAATATAAAACGGGGGCACTTTATTAAGATACCATGCAAAGCTTTTAAAACTGAAAATTCATCTAATTCAGTTTTTATTTATATGGCAAGACACAAAAAGTCCAAGTAATTGAAACTTTTTAGTGTGTGCCTATGTCATTCCTGTCAGCATTCATTATAGTGTAATATGTCAATATATCAACCCAAGTGTATGCTGTAGGTAGACCTATGGTTATTTCAATAAATCTAGCCATGTATTTAGAAGTTTAATTTTGATGGTCTTTATAATTGGCCTGTTAGGTATTTTTATTTTTTTTTCAAAATAAATACATTGTTAAACCATTTTCTTTGGCATATATATTGTATATCTAGCTAAAAATGATGAATTACTTTTTCTCTTCGGAATTCTTATTTACATATGTTTTGTTAAGCATTGCTATTGATAATTTTACTGACATGCTTCTGGCAAACATTTAGGTAGGCTTTTTTAAAAAAAAACTTCTGCTGCATCTCCTACTGTTTTTCAATCCTGGCAACTCTTACAAAGATCAGACAAGAGATACTAAAAACTTTAAGCAGACTAATTTAAGGGTGAGGTTTAATATTTAATTTAATATTTAAGGGTGAGGTTTAAAAATATTATGTTTTTTGTTTTTATTTTACTATTTTGCTTTATCTAGGTGGATGGTCATTACAAATTCTAAAGCTGCCCATAAGCCCATTGAACACTCAGTCATAACTGAACACAAGCATCCTTTGACACATACAACTGAAACTTCTAAATATAATTAATTTATCATTTTGGTGTGGGCGAAGGGCCAATTATTTTTTAGTTTCTAACTCCAGTAAAAACTCCTATCCATGCCTCCACAGAGGTGCTAAATAATCTATGAAGGAGCAGAGACCTTCCAGAGGTTTTCAACACCTGTAAAACGGAACAAGCCTGCTGAATGTAAAGATGTGCCCTTTCTAACTAATCACTGCTAATAGAACAAGCAAGGATACTGTCCTCTACCCTTTTTTTCATTTGTGAGTAATCAGCTTGGTATAAATAAAGCTGCTTTCGATACACACACAATACGTAAGGGTATACTAATCACCACTATCACCAGTGAGGATATCGGGTTTGTCTGCTCCTACAGCTTCACCAAATTGAGTGATCACCACGAGTTTCTTTATTACATGCGCTCCGCTCACAGCCAGGATTCAGTCAGCACAGCACCAGTCATATGTCAATGCTGGTGGTAAGCCTGTGAAGAAGCTGTTTAATGTCCTGGCACACTTGAAACAGTTCCATTGCAGTTTGAGCCCTATTGCATCCAGCCCCACCACCTGTGGCATTGGTACATGGTACCTGTACGGAACATTGCCCTTCTTTATTTACATCTTATAGTGTAGTTGCCAAGTGAGGTGTGGGATTTCTACCTTGCAAATTTTGACATTACATGATATTCATTTTGAGAACAGAGCACTTGGATCTATGCAAGGTTGGTCACTCTGTTATGAGACAATTTTTATTTTTCATAAAGAAGTTCAACCATTTATGAGGAATTTCACAACATTACCACTTACCATTAACAATCATTGATATGGATCTGGAACTTAGCAACACTGTCATTTCGTTAGTTACAATTGTTGCTATTTTGTGCTAGTATCTATATACTTTACATAGAACTTTGTCTCTTAATTTTTTTTCTTTTTTGGAACGCTGGAACAGACTACAGCTCATTATTTCTTCCTCTCCTAGTGACTGTGGATTTTTATATTGTCTTTTAATAAATTTTATATTCTGTTATCAAGGAGTCTATTGTATTACATTATTGGCGCTATATCCACATTTTTTTTTGTTTTTTTTTTTTTATTTGTTATTTGACAAGCCCCAGACTTGTCTTGAGGAGAGCTAACTAACAATACAAGTATAATTGTACACATATTGTGAAATCTTGAATAGGTGCTAGATATAGATTTGTTTTTTGGTGTTCATTTTACATTTGCACTGGTCGGAAAATTTAAGGTAGGGTAGGAGAACTAAAAGTCTATCTGTGTGTGTAGTGTTTGTTTCGCTCAGCTGTCTGGATACACTAGGTCCCCAATAGCAGATACCCCCCCCCCCCCCTACATCTTTTAGGTTGCTGAAGGATGAATAAATCCTAACCAGACTACTGTCACTAAAGGGAAGAAACCATACTAACAATCTAACTCTATTGCATTTAACATAGCGCTTTCGGAGGAAAGGGTACAGAAACCAGGCCAGATTAACTAAGCTGTGGGTGCAACGAAAAGTGCAACCAATCAGATTCTAGCTCTCACTTTTCTATTACATACTAGAGAATGTCAGCTAGAATCTGATTGGTTGCTATAAGCAACATCTCCACTTTTTCAAATCCACAGCTTAGTAAATCTGGCCCCAAGAGTTCTTGAATGTTCAAAACCCTAAGATCTAGCCCATAAGCAGAAAATCTGGTTATGAAGACAGGTAATGAAGAAAAAGCCTTATGCTCCAATGCTTTACTGTACCTCATACCCACGTCTTCAGGTTGCCAGTAGAAAAAGTACGGCAACGGGATACAACTCATCACTGTTTGAGAGAGAAGACTTGGTGCAGGTAAGGTTTCTGAGTGTAAACCAGGGGCCTCACAACTTTTTTTTTTTTTTTGGGGGGGGGGGGGGGGGGGCGGGGAAAGGGGGGCACACAGGGAGCTGGAGGGGTCAGGTACTGGGGTAACGGGGAGCTGGGGGTCAGGTAGTGAG
>WWET01006508.1:0-15772 GCA_011038615.1 Limnodynastes dumerilii
GTATGAAAATCTGAAGACAAAAGTGTGCGGATTGAGAATTACAGAAGAAATACCAACAGCACCTGCGGAAGAAGCTCAATCCTATATAGTATTTCTGTGTCTGAGTCTGGTCTTAATGAGGTGTAAAAATTGCTTCTGATATCTGGATCTTTGTTACACACTATGGGGTAGATCCAGAACTACGTTTCCCGTATGTTTACTCGCGTATGTTTACGTATTTTGTCAAGATACGCTTTTCAAACCCTACCTTAACTTTTGCCAACGTAACCGCAGTGATCCGCACACGTACGTATGGGCAACACGTATTTACGCAGCTAAGCACGCCCATACTGTACACTTTAAATACAAACCCCCGCCTACTTAACATATTTCAGACGTATTTTGGACTCACGTAAAATTGGCACGTCCACACGTAAGTATTTACATGACACATATGTGAATGGCCCATACGTTCACAATTACGCTACGTTACTGAGCGTATTTTCTATGGTGCGCATGCGCAGTACTTACCAAAACGATTTTACGTCCCCGCCACGCGTAAATTCGCTTACAAGCGTTGTTCTGGATCTGGCCCTATGTTATAACTTCAAATACACTTTATTTTTCAACCTGCTACAATATTTTCTTTTAATTCAACTTGAAATAATTAGAAAAATTATGACTTGTCTGTGGGTAGATTTACTTAAATGGGATTTTTATAAAATATTGGATGTTGCAGATAGCAACCAATCAGATTCTACTTTTCATTTATCCAGCACTTCTAGAAGATAATAGCTAGAATCTGATTGGTTGCTATGGGCCACATCCCATCTTCTATAGAAGTCCCATCTTAGTAAGTTTACCCCTGTGTGTGTGTGTGAATGTGAATCAGTACCTCTAAGCTACCACAGATAGTGCTTCTGTGCTCAGACAGTGTGTGCACTCTGTGGAGCCAATTGAACTACACTGTCATTATCCTGGCATCTAGTTCAGTAGTTTAGGAGTAGTTCACTAGCTCCTGTAGTTCACTGATCAGCTCTCTGACTCCTACAGCCTTACTAAGTTAGTGCAGTACCTATAAGCTACCATGCGTGGCAATGCTCTGCTCAGTCATATGCTTTCCATGGAACTGATCGTGATTCATTCTCCTAGTATATTAGGGACCTGATTCAGAGATTGAAAATAAGAACTTAAAGTTATACCTGGGCTAAACCATGTTGATTTCAGGGGAGTCAAATTTAATTTGTTGCAACAGTATTATAGGTAAAAGGTGATGTTTCCCAGCTCAAGTCTAATTAGCAGTTTAAAAGTGAAGCTCATCAGGTATCTGTGTGCAATAAGTAAAAGCAAAGCATTCTCCCTGCATGCATAGAATAAAATTAACTTGACTACCTCTGAAATGAACATGGTTTTGCCCAGGTGTAACTTTAAGTTCTTATTTTCAGCCTCTGAATCAGGCCCTAGGTCACAAAAGCTACAATCCCAGTCAGCCCAAGAAGACACAGTACTGGGTGATGCATGCTATATACTGTAGGTCTGTTTACTCCACGAGACATAGGGGGATATGTATGAACCTTCAAGAGACATAAAATTGAGAAGTTGCCCCTAGCAACCAATCAGCTTCTGTCACTTTATAGAATGTGCTAGACATATATCAGAAGCGGATTGGTAACTTTGCAACATCTCCACTTTATCTCTCTAAGGTCTGATCAATCTATCAAAGGCAAGTTTATGTCTTGTAATTAGTGTATTTTAAAAGCAGAAAAAAAAGTGACGCATTACATTACTCTGAATGTGGGTCTTTCTCACTTGCATTATGGAAGTAAAAATTTGTAACAACAATGGGATTAATATTGCAGAGCTAAATATGTCACTATATGGTTGCTGTATAAGTGATTGCTTTTGTAAAATATTAAAAGATCACACATATTACACATATCTGATCACTAGAACAAGACTATAACTACTACTACTTTACCTACTCTGTGTAATAGTCTAGACCAGTTCTATTTCTATGCACTTCTCTCAGTCTCAGAGCCAGTGAAATTATGAACTAAATGAACCACATGAACTCATTTTTTGAACTAATCTTTTGAGTGAACTAGAACATAATGAACTAGTCACCAAATCAAACTAGATTTCCCATCACTAAGTCTCACTGCACCCAGCAGAGTGCTCCCACTTGACAAAGGCACTCCCCTGGAACATTAGCTCCCTAAAGGAAAAAGCAGCAAGTGAAAAGACTATTTCTACACTGAGTTCTGCCTTCCCAATTATATGTCAATATTTTCCACTTTAACCTATTCCAGTCTTGTCATATTTAATTATTTCACTATAAATTTTAGCATGCAGCACAGGGAGACGATTCTCTACGGCCTGGTGAAAATGTCATATTAATGCGTAAAAGACTTTCTGAGCTACAGCTCCTCAAACACCATGCCCCTCTCCCCCCCCCTCTGACAGAAAGTCAATGGCGGAATGCTGTTTATTATAGTCAACCTTAATATAAGGGCACGACTGTGCCCTTTTTTTGATGTCTGTAAATTTTCATGATTTCTCAATCAAAAAACTATGGTCCTACAAAAATTAGCTTGCAAGGTCAGTTCTGCAGTATGACATGTAAGGAAATTTACCAAAGTATGAATGACTCAAGGTTATATTTCAGAAAAACCCAGCATAAAAGGAATAATGGCCCAGATCATGGGCTACAGCCAACAGGCGAATTACATACAGCACCTAAGTAATTCCCCTGTCTAGAAGGTTGTACGAATGCGCACAACCTTCTTATGATGCTGTAAGTGTCGGCGTACGTAACACGCTTTTACGAAAAAAGGGGATAGACATGCTAATGAGGGGACGTGGTGGGGGAAGCCCGGTTACAATCAGATATGCCTCCACATAAGTGATTGTAAAAGTTAAGATAGGAATCTGGACAAATAAGTGTCCAGATTTCCTACTGACAGCGGGGAATGCACTACGAAACCAGCCGTAATGAACTCGGGCACCCGTAGGTCTGGATCCAGCCCAATGTGAGGCTGCTGTAATAAACAAATAACAGGAAAATGATGCTTGTCAAAAGTAGTTCTTACTGTGGGGTAATTAATTTGTTTCTCTCTTCCACAATAGCGTATAGGACTAATGAAAGACCATTTTTGCTTCATAATAATGAAGAAGTAGCTGTGGGATTTCCTCTGATTCACAAATTATTCAAATTCTGCAGCTAGTTACTTTAAAGTGTCTGTTTATCCTGATGCAATTAAATGTAACAATAGGAGTCTGAGTTTCAGTTTTGTTTCTATCTTCCCACAGTGAATATCTTAACAGCGGTGGCCCTCTCAAAGTTGGCATCAAGGACCAAAAAATCCTCATACTGCTACCTCCTGGCTCTCACCACTTCTGATATACTTACTCAGATATTTATCATCTTTGTAGGCTTCATTTTGCAGACTGCTATTCTTCATCGCAAGGTGCCCAATGCCTTCATCCACTTAGTAAGTGTACTTGAGTTCTCCTCTAACCATGCCTCCATATGGATTACTGTTATCCTTACTATGGACCGATATATAGCGCTGTGTCTTCCCCTGCAGTATCGCTCTCTTTCCTATCCAGAGCGGACACGTAAGGTTATTATATCAGTATTTTTAGCATCATTTGTGACTGGAATTCCTTTCTATTGGTGGAGTGATGTTTGGAGGGACCCTAGAACACCAGGACTTCTAGACCGTGTACTCAAGTGGGTTCATTGCTTTATCATTTACTTCATTCCATGCACCATCTTTCTCCTCATAAACTCTGTAATCATTGTTAGGCTCAGAAGGAAGTCAGAGTCAAAGAGGTACAAGCTTCGCATCGGAAAGACCACAGCCATCCTTATGGGCATTACAACTGTCTTTGCTGTACTATGGGCTCCCAGAACAATTGTTATAATTATTCATATGTATGTGTCCTCAGTTCATAAAGACTGGAAGGTTCACCTAGCAATGGATATTGGAAATATGTTGGCCCTGCTCAACACTGCTGTCAACTTCTTCCTCTACTGTTATGTGAGTCAAAGATTTCGGGACATGGTAAGAGAGATTCTAGGAATGCAAAGACCCAGCCACTTTGTAGAGGGGAAAAAATCCCACAGCAATGACTTTTCTGACTCTCTGAAGCATATAGAGATTCCACAAGCAACAGCAATTTAAGTTTCTACCATGCACGTGTATTCCAATGGCATATAATGGCTTATAAGTAAATTGATTAAAAATAAGCAGGCATGAAATATACATGTGTTAATAATAAAAAAGAATTGCAAGCTATCAAATGTGTCCTATATTTAATTTCCACTTCGAGGACAAATGAAAATAATGAAAACCGTTGAGTGTCATATGTTTTATGGCAAACACTGGAAGTGGTAAAACTAGAAATAGCTGTATGAAATAGCTTGGGGGGAGGGGGGGTTTGAATATGCAGACATTTTCTCCTCATCTGTTTTTTTTTTCCATTTATTTTTATTTACTTTGCCAGAGAAGAAAAAACATTACAGTTTATACATTGCTTCTTATATGTATTGATATCTTATTATCACAGTATTAAATAAACCAAAACAATCTGCAACATTGTATTTATTCGACACTTTACTTTAGTTCCTATCTTACTGTTTTATTTTTTATTGCTCGCTTTTACTGAAGTTGGATCGTTATATACCCCGTGTAAACACTGAGCTCATACCACATAGTATTTGCGAAACACTTATGAACCAGTTCTTTGATAACCGATGACAACGTGTTAATATATGTTTGCCATGTGTGGAAGAAGTTCTCCACTTTAATATCTGTTGACAGGGAGGAGTCCAACCAATCCATTCAGAAAATATGGAAGATTTTCCCCTGAAACAACTCCAATGAGGGTATTACTTGTTTATACTCCATAGGCAGTGGTAAATATCTGCTCCCAACTCCCCACATCTTGGACATTTATGTGCAGTAGTCGACCCCATCATTAAGTATCTATGCGGCGTGTAGTACGTTCTGTGGTATACATTTAAGAATAACTCAGTGTATCTGCTTTCTGCTAATTGCTTACATGAGTGAGTTAGTGTTTAAGTAAGTCCTCTATTTTTAATGAGGGGAAATGTGCGAGCCAATTTGTTATTCCTGTTCTTTCTGTTGAGTAGTCTAAAACCTCTCTCAATTGATTATAGTGGAAAGTAATAGCTTTATGTTGTGGGGGTTTATTTGATATTATGGTATCCAACGGGTTCTGCTAATCTTTTTTGGTGAAGTCTTTAACTACCGATTTAATATAGTGTTGTGCCTGATAGTATGCGAATGGGTAATTTCTTAAAATTTCAAACCTCTCAACAGCCTGTGCAAAAGTAAGGATTGTTTGTGTTTATTTATTCACCAAGTTCGCTATTGATGTTATTCCACGTTGTCTCCATGCCATGAAGGGGGAGCCTGTCTTGCCAAATTAGAATGCTGGGTTTTGCAGTAAAGGTAAGTGCAGTGATTTTTCTGAGTTTAAATTATGTTTATGTCGAAGAATGTGCCACACCCTGTGCACCGAGTCGAGAAGTGGGTTGTCTTTTGCATGTGTAAAGTGCTCCTGTGTGTGAGTGTAAAAAATAAGTAAAATTCATGTCTCCCAAGAATTCGTGTTCTAATTTAAAATTAGTGTATACCTCCGTTTCATGAATCCAATCCCGAAGATGTCTCAGTATACATGCATTATAAGTGAGTATGTTTGGGAAGTTGATTTCCCCGTTGTCTTTAGGCTGTTGTAGTTTGTATAGACTTATCCTAGGACGCTTTCCATTCCAGATGAATTTTCTAAATGTGGCATTAATTTTATTTGTATCTTTTTTGGTCAATAGTAGGGGCAGGGATTGTAGTATGTACAACACCTTTGGGAATATTGACATTTTTATCAAGTGTGCTCTGCCATTTTTCCAGCCCTCCAGTATGTTCTCCATTTACCTGATATTTTTTAAAACCTTTTTTTGAATAGAGATCTAATGGGTTTTTGTGACTGGAACTCTGAGATAAGTGATTGTGTGTTTTTCCCATTTGATTGGGTAATTTGAGCTCCATCGAGGTTTAAGGGGCCCTGAGCTAAGATTTAATGCAGTTGATTTGTCCAAATTTATAGTTAACCCCGACACCACCCCGTAATCCGCAATTTTCCCTAAAATACTACCCAAACTTTGTTCTGGGTTAGAGATGTATAAGAGGACATCATCCGCAAATGCTGTCAGTTTTATTACCCGTTTTCCCACAGTTATACCTTCAAATTCCCGCCAGTTTTGCAATATGCGCAACAAGGGATTTAGGGACAGGTTAAATAATAGTGGAGAGAGCGGACATCCTTGCCTCGTCCCCCTTGCCATTACCAGCCTCTCACCCCGCTGTCCATTCAATAAAAAATTAGTGTTAGGTGTATTATAAAAATTGCGTATCAGCGTGGTTAAGGCCAGTCTGAATGACCTTCTCTCAAGCACTCGATATAGGTGAGTCCAAGCAATGGAATCGAATGCCTTGTGGGTGTCTAAGCTTAATAATATATTGTTCGTTACAGTTTGGGAATGTTTGGAGGTCACTGTAGCTGCTATTGCTGCCCTAATGCCTTTCACAGAGTGCCTTCCATTCACAAATCCTAATTGGTGATTTGTTAAAAGGTTGGGGAGAATTGATTGGAGGCAACATGCCATTATTTTTGCTAGGATCTTGCAATCTGTGTTTAGTAGTGTTATAGGGTGATATGAAGCAACTTACTGCAAGTCTTTATTGGGTTTAGGGAGAAAAATTGTGTGGGATTCGTTAAATGATGGGTAAATTGGTGATTGTTCATGTATAGTGCAATATAACTCTAATAATGTCAGGACTATGTTTTCTGTCCGAATTTTGTAATACTCATTTGAGAAATCATCCGGTCCTGGGGCTTTACTCATCTGCAATGTTTTAATTGCTTTTTCTATCTCTTCAGTAGTTATGGTGTCGTCTAATATTTCCCTTTGTTCTAGTGTCAATTTTGGTAGTTTTGCTTCACATAGCAATTTGTTATGCATGTCCACATTACCTGGTATGGCTTGGTATAGTTTTTTGTAATATGTTTCAAAACAATAAAGAATGTCTTCTGATTTTGTGATTTAGGTACCCGGTGAGTCTGCATGTTTTAGGGCTATAATTTGGTTCCAGGGTTTCCAGATTTTTGTCATAAGACTTTTCCTGGGCTATTTCCCCATCTGTAGTATTTGTGGGAGGTGTAATCCAATTGTCGCTGGGCTTGTGTGGTTAAATGAGTGTCTCATAATCCTTTAGACTGTTTGTATATGTTTAGTGTTTCATCATTAGGGTTTGAAGTATATGCTATATAATATGATATATGATATATAAAAGCTGATGTCACTGCAGTTTGTAATTGTGTTGATTGTTTTGTTAGGACTTCAGGGTCATCCTGGTGCTCCAGGTTGTCGTCCTCGTATTCTTCCCATTTTATTTTAAGGTAATTTTTTCATTCTACCGATTCTTTCAAATAGGCTGGAAAGCGCCATAAACGTGTTCCTTGTGAGGACACAGGGTGCTGAAGGGTAATATATATTGGGGCGTGATCTGATATAACTATTTCTCCCATGTGTACATCCCTGACCCAAGTCATTAAAGTGTTATGGATTAAAAAGTAGTCTATTCTAGACAGTGATCTATGAGCCGCTGATAGGTGGGTAAAGGATTTGTCTGCCGGATTTAACACCCGCCAGGGGTCATTAACGAATGCAGTGACTTAAGAGTTTGTATATATTGCCATTAGGATGAACCAAGCTGTCTGCCTGGTGGGGACTTGTCTAGCATGGGATTGTCCACCGAGTTCAAGTCACCTCCGATAATAAGATTCAATGATTCCCTTTGTAGTAAAATTTGGGTTAATGTTTTAAAAAATCAGAGACAGATCCATTAGGTGCGTATACATTTAGTAAAGTGTATTTAGTATGGTTTATTTTTATGTCCATCAGAATGTACCTACCCTTTGGATCTTTTATTTGTTCTATAATTTGATAGTGAAGGCCCTTTTTAAATATGATAGCCACTCCTCGCGAGTTGCTACGATATGAGGCGGTAACACACTCTCCTATCCATTTATCCTTGAGATTGGACTCAGTTCCCATTTTCCAGTGTGTTTCCTAGAGAAATATTATGTCTGCATATAATTTTTTAAGAAAATGTACAGTTTTTTTCCATTTGATCAGTGTATTGAGACCGCCCACATTCCACGACATTAGTTTACAGCACAGGGTGTGGACATTTGTGTGTGGTGTTTGTGATTGTGTTTGTGTGGGGTGCATTTTGTCAACCTACCCCTCGGGCGGCATGGAGACGTGGCTGATGTATTCTTCTGAAACAAGCCCTCTGTCCCGACCTCCAGAGGTTCCTTTTTTGAGCTGAGTATCCTTGCAAGATATAACAACAAAAACATAAAGTGTTAACAAACAATATTTCTCTCTGGCATTAACTCCTTTTCTTATTTTCTCAACCAAATTACAAACATTTGACTCTGCTGTTGCAAACAGAAACCAAAGGCACATTCTTAAACTGATGCTGGGGTTGTAACCCAGCGTTAATATTATGACAATCAACAGCAATAACTGAACTTTCTTCGAACAGGGTAACAACATTTCAGATATTATTCTTATTTCAATACTTTAGTGCTTTAATACTTTAATAGTCTCCTAATGAGAACATCCCGAACTGTATTATTGACAACCATTTAACAGGCTTAACTGCATGTGAATCAATAGAGTTGATCATTTAGGGGACCACCCAACCATGGAAGATCATGTAGCCCTTCTTAGGAGGGCCCAAGAAGTGTTCTTTCGCTTTATCCGGATCCGTGAAGATCAACTCTCTCCCATTTTCAGTGACTTTGAGTTTGGCAGTCACATTAGGGCAAATCTGTGGTTTTGCTCCACCAAATATGTGCATATCGGGGAAAACTTCTTCCTTTTTTGTGCCACAGCAACCGTGAAGTCCTGGAAAATTAGCATACAGTTATCATCGATGGTCAGGTTGGATTTTCTCTTATATGTCATTAGAATTGTTTCCTTTGTTCAGTAGTCCAGGAACTTCGTGATGACCGGGCGAGGTCTCGGTCTGTCACCCTGTTTTTCAGGACCAATGCGGTGAGATCGCTCAATTTGGGGGTTTGGCAAAGTGTCCATAAGACCCAGTGCTGCAAGTGTTCATTTGCTCAAATAATTTGTTAGTTGCTGGCCCATAATGGACTCTGGTATGCCCACAAACCGTAAGTTGCTTCTCCGGCTCCGGTTCTCCAGATTTGTCTGCCATGTCAGTTATCTTTCTGGATTGGGAATCAGTGGTTTCCTGTAGTGTACGAATGACATCCTCTGAGTCCCCAGTATGCTGTTCTAACCCTGCAATCCTTGAGGTGTTTGCTTCGATTTTTGCTACAGACGCGTCCATTGCCGCCTACAAATGGTCGTATCTTCTATCAATTTGAGGGAGCATTGCTTTGGATAATTCCTTCACCCAATCAGCAAAACTCCTTGATGGGATTATTTCCGAAGAATCATTTGAGTCCTCTGATGGTGGTGGGTCTTGTGATTTTGGGGATGGAGGTTGGGCAGACGCGTGCCTGGAGGTGATTGATTTATTCCTTCCTGGTGTGGCGGAAAGCAAAGCTTGTGGTTTGTCTAAAAATGTGTCCATGCTCAGGATCACTATGCCCTGCGAAACAACCGTGGTCAATGTAAGCTGGTGAAGTTACGTTGATTTTTATTGATATCGGGGAACACTCTCCAGGAGACTCCAATCAAGTTAGCATTCCATATTTTGTAGTTTGTGGTATTCTTTTGCTGTAAATTGTTAAACAAGATAAAATTCTGTTTTGCTGTAAAACTTACTGTGCTTTCACCTGTTTCAGCTTTATTATCTATTATCCAGTGGGACTCACAAAATGGCTGTGGGTATATCTTGCTGTTACCACTAATGGCCACTATATTCTTATACTGTGTAGGGTGGTCGTGCAGGGGGTGCTGATTCAGTTTACTTGCACAATAACCTGTAATAAGTTCCAGGGCCTTTATTTCACCCTTGATGTTACTCTCCTCTTAGCTTCCTTTACTCCAGTGAGCTTGTCCCTTTGTTTGTCAGGAGGTACTGGAAACTGTCCAGCCACTGTGCACCTGATGATAATGGCGCCTGTGTCTCTTCCCTATCCAGCCTTTTCCCGCCAAACAGCCCTGTTCTGTTGGTGAAGATGCTAAGGGGAAAAATAACACTTTCCCTCACTGTCCAGCCACTGCTATTCCCACTACAGCTTTTAAGCAGCACTCACTGTTTGCTGTTAGGCTGTTAGTCTGTACCTCCAGCTGCCTCTCCTCTATGGGCGCTCTGACCCGCCGGCTTCCACGCGGTAATGGCTTCTTAATGATCGCGGTCCTCTCTGTCCCCTCTGCCGAGTTCTGGGTGCCTCAAGATCTCGCCTCCACTATCAGGATTCCACTGCTCCGCAGAGTGTAGTCTTGTCCGCTCCCAGCTTCTTTCTCTGTCACTATATCTGCCGCTCTCTTTCAGCAATGGCTGCCGCAGCGTTTGCTCTATAGCTTAGAGCTGGTCTCCGGTGTACTGTGTCCTGGGGAGCCGAAACCCGCTTCCTCTTGCCCAGGGTTATCCCCGTCGCAGGCTACTGTGTCTCCTGCGTGCTGAAATCGAGTAATGCCCGTTCCGTGAGTGTGTTCGGGCTTGCCGTCGGGGAGTTCAGCTAAAACACGTCCACACTAGTTTTGGGGCGGTATGTAGAGCTCCGGCCGCATTGCATATGCGGCTGGAGTTTACCGATATGTTCTACTGCGCATGCGCAGTAATTCTGTAACGTAATCTACGTTACTTGTTGCAACATAGATTGCGTATACACGGTCTTAAAGACTGCGTATACACAATCTACGTTGCAACAAGTAACGTAGATTACGTTACAAAATTACTTCGCATGCGCAGTAGAACATATCGGTAGACTGCATACGGCCCATCATTCCCTGCAGGCCATTGCACTGCACATGGCCTGCACATGTCTGTTACAGCTGCTGCTAATAGTGGGACATTCCTCCCTTTGCCTCATGGCTGCTGTATTACAGACAGGTCTCCCTGCCAATCGGAGACATAGGCGGTCAATCACTGGGCAGCAGCCCCTTTGTAGTCCTGGAAGTAGCAGTAATTCACTGTCAGTTATAGAATTAGGTCTCCTGTGCTTTCCTGCTCTTGTGGTTAGTGATTTTCTCAGTGATTTCTGAGTGTCCTTTACCATTGCCTTGCCTCTGCATTTTTACTGCATTCTTGATCCTTGCCTCTGTTCCTGCTCTGCTCCTAGTCTCTCCTTGTGTAATCTCCCACTTTCTTTCCCACTCAGAGTGTGATTGTGGTCTGAGTCTGAGAGTGAGTGGCCTTCTTTCTGTCTAGTGTTGTTTGTATCCTCCAGACTTTCTCCATCTTGCCTTCCCAGTGTTATCACACCTTCACTGTTGATTTCCTCTTTATGTCTAGCCTGTGTTCAGGGTTTATCACTCACCCTTATTCTATGTCTGGCTTTAGTGTTAGACGTAAGCAACGGCCAGGGGTCATGACCTGCTTTGTTTTTGCAGCCCAGCCTATCCCCACCATCAGGGGCTCTAGTGAAGATCAGATTCCTAGTTAGACTCCACGCCCTGGTCCACTGCAACCATAACAAGGATATCATTACCGCTCTATCTGATCAGGATGATAATTGTCTTTGTGAATCTGACTTATTGAAGTATTTTGAAGTACTATTTGACCTTTGCAATGCTGAAAAAGAGTCAGTTGTCTGCCACTTCTAGACTATAGAAATATGCCAGCAATGCCAGGACTAGTGGCTTGCAAGCCACGGATTCTAATTCTCAGATGTCTATCCCTGCCTAGGAACCTAATCCCCTCGGTCTCAGCATATCCTGACTTTGCGGAGGAGGTGCAGAAGTCCAAGGCGCACTTTCTTCCCATAAATCGCTGTCTGAGGAGTATTGAGATTTCCTATGCTATGCTTTTACCTTCTTGGCTTCCAGTGACAGCAGATGGCACTTCGCATTTCTTGAACTTGCCGCATGAGGTCGTTGGATTGGCTTGAGAAAAGGGGACCGATGCGATGCAGTTATCTGCATTGAAAGATGGTCTAGATATTTGTGTTCCTTCCTGCAGTTGGACTGATGCTAAGTTTAATCACCATATGTTAATTGTGAGAGTTATTTCAAAAAATATTTTTTGATAATGCTTACCACAGCTGTAATATTCCATGTCTTATGCTAGAGGTGCCATAATGTGAGATCTGCCTTGTCTGTCACTAAAGCTTTAATGATTTATTTAGCTTTAGTGATTAATTCACATTTTCTTTTCTTTCCTATAGCTTTAGGAGGTTTCGTTTAGCTTTTGGGAATTTCCCTTGGACTAGTTTGGTGTAGTTTTTTTGTGGGGTCTGTTAGGAAGAATAGGGGTTTTGTTAGGGTGATTTATGTTAGGGCTACTTAGAGGTATATTGAAAATTCTCACTTCCACTTTGTAAAACTGCTCTTTTTTTTTCTTTTTAAGAGTTTATTTTCAGAAAAGTGGATAGACAATAAATATTGGTAATCAGGCAAAAACATAGAACAGAACACAACATAGTAGCAGACTTTACACACACAAAATGGAATTTACTCAGATCAATATATAGGTAAATGCAAACAAGTGCATGAAAGGCAGATGTAATCTACTAGCAACAGAAACAAAGGAAAGAAAATGCCCCAGCAACACTGCCATTATCCAGTAACAGACTATACCATTCTATTTGTAAAATAAAATGCAGAAATGTCCATTACCACCCTCAATACATTTCAGCTTATGGTGGTCCTAACTCTATTTTTTTTTATTGAGAGCTAACTTACGTCAGGAGGCACCCATTAAAGCCTCCAAAATATCTGCAACACCCCCACTCAGCTGCTGTGTAGGAAACTTTGCCATTAAAGATCTAAACATAAGGTTGAAATACATTACCGGCAGCATAATACTATTTAAGAAATACAAGGTATCCACTTTTATTTTTATATTATAATATATACTATAGTGTCATATAAAAGATCAAGATATCTTAAAGAAAACGAAAAGTGGCTTACTTCCGGTGCGCGGCTAAACCTTGATGGCTGCTTTTTATTGAGCTCTCCTTGGCAGCTTCACAAACCGCACATCACACGCCGCCCACATCTGTTTAAATTGTCCCTGGACGTTGCTACAGTGAGATGGCGATTATGGCAGGCAAGAGGAGTGTTTTCTCCCAGCTCCCTGCTCACCTGCATCGAAGCTCAAGCCCGACAACTGCAGGTGCCAAGCTTCGTGGCCATTTCCATGTGGCATACCTTAGCCCCAACTTGACCTGGTCCCACTCCAGGATTCTGAGGGCACCTTGGGCATTGCTACCATCGGGTGCTGCACTGGCTGTGCGCATTTGGGGTGATTGCCCTAGCAGCGGTGGTGCCCACGAACAAAGAAGGGATAGGGACAGCCTTTCCATAGCTGCCGCGGTCTTCCCTGACCTGGATGGTGGTTCTGTAGTCCGAGAACCCTGATTTCATTCCATATCCTTCCCAATTCATTACAGAGGAACGTGCCTAGTCCAAGAGGTGCCTGAACTGTGTCCATAACGGGGGCTCCTGGATCGGTTCTGCAAGCACCTGGAGCATCAGATCCTAAATTTAACACTGCAGAAGCTGCCTAACCCCTGGTTCTATGTGGTGGGTCCTACATTGCAAGCCTTTGAACATGAGTCAGCTGGAATTTGTAGTAACCTTTGCTTAAGTGCTATCCTTTCTGTGATCACCCTTCAAGAATTGCTGCTTGCCTTGCTGATAGGCTCAATTGGTGGTGGTTTTTTTATTTATTTATTTTTATTTTTATATTTGGCCATTGAGTTCTAAAACTTATTCTGACCACCTGTAACATTATCTTCCTTATCTCATGTTTGGGATATTGGGCCAGATCCAGAGCTATGTCCATTAGCGTATTTACGCTAGCCGGAGACGTAAAAATGCTGTTTTGTATGTACTGCGTATGCGGCAGATGTTACGGCACGTAACTCTGGACTTAAGTACCAGTCTAGTATCAAAAGTGTAACTATGAACGCAGGGTTCTGCCAGCCATACGACACCTGTAATGATGCTTCGTAGGCGGGGTGAAGCATTTAAATCGTACAGTATGGGCGAGCTTAGCCACTTATGTACATGCATTCATCCAATATGTATGACAGTAGTTACGCTTTGAAAAGTTAAGATACAAAGTACGTACAAGCAAGGGGAGTGCCTAGGGGAGTGTATAAAAATACGCTACGTGTTGAAACATAAAGGGAACGTAGGTTTGGAGCTGGTCCATTATTATTAGCAGGACCAGTACTTTCATATCTCCATAGACCCACTATACCTGCCTCTGAGCCTTCCTACCTAGTGGATGCTGCTTTGTTTATTTCATCTCTTGGAATGGTGGGTTTTGCTTCCCATTCTCATGGATGGTTCCTGAGAGGAGGCTTGCCTTGAAGATTTACAGGACACCCAACCCAAGCTGCGAGACCCATACCCGGAATTATATCCACCACGTCATCTGAGGTTATATTGGAGGTTGGATCTGAAGAGGGCTGCTCAACCTTTACTTCTTCCCACTGATCAGTTAGGCTCTTTTTGGTTTTGCTTATTGCTGCAACAATGTGGAATCTATTGGGTAAACGTGCCAGCTGCCTCTTTGATTTTCTCCACTTTTGCCCAAGCTACCCATGGAGGTCTAATCACTGGATATAACTTTTGGCCATTTGTCCTATCTGGCTATCTTTCACTCTCATGCACATCTACTTGAAGTTTATCTGGTATTTTGGCGTCATCTGGATCATATGCAGAGGCAGATTGGCAATAGGCCTTACTGAGAGGTTTTCCGGTAGGCCGGTACCCTCATGAGGCCACCTGGAGGCTGCCTCATCAGCATGTGTCTTTTTTTTTGTTTAATGACAGTAAAATTAGCAGCTGCTGCTGCGTCCTATCATTGGCCCAGCGCATGTCCTGTACTGCAGAGGCCTCTCAGTATACCCATTTCACCTGAGAGGCCTCTGGCCCTCCGTAGTACAGGATCAGAATTAAGCCAATGAGAGAGACACATCAACTGCTGCTGCACAATTACCGGCAGCCGGGAGGCAAGAAAGGAGAGCTCTGCTTATAGTTCCCAGGGGGTGGTGCTAGCCGTTGCTACAGAGCAACAGACAGCCAATCGTGAGGCTGCCTGTTGCTTAGTAGGATGGAGTAAGCCTCAAGATTGACTGCCTGTTTCTTTGTGGCATCGTCTAGAACCGCCCCCCTGGCAACTGTAATCTGATTTCTTTCCTGTCTCTTTGGGGCTGCTTACTACAGCTACTTCATTATGAACAGGTACACAAGAGTGTGTGTGTGTGTGTGTGTGTTTATCTAGAGTGTTGGCGTGTGTGTGTGTGTGTGTGTGTGTGTATGTATCTAGAGTGCACTGTGTGTATGTATCTGGAGTGCACTGTGTGTATGTTTATAGGTATATGGGATGTCTATGTGTGTATATGTATATGGGATGCATTGTGTGTATGTATATGAGATGCACTGTTTGTGTGTGTGTGTGTGTGTGTGTGTGTGTGTGTATGTATATGAGATGCACTGTGTGTATGTATATGGGATGCACTGTGTGTATTATTTGTGTATGTATATGCATGTATATGGGATGCACTGTGTGTGTGTGTGTGTGTGTGTGTGCGTGTGTGTGTG
>WWET01006508.1:31452-41675 GCA_011038615.1 Limnodynastes dumerilii
GTACTTGAGCTGAAACAAAGGCCTCTTTTAGCCGCTGGGATGCCTGTTGGCTTTCTACAGGCCATTTCGCAGTGTTGGAACCTTTGCGGGTCAAAGATGTGATAGGAGCAAGGATGGTAGAGTAGTCTCGTACAAATCGAGACTACTAATAGAAATTTGCAAACCCAATGAACCTTTGAATGCCCCTCAAGGTGGTAGGTTGAGGCCAGTCCAAAATGGCTTGTACTTTAGCGGGATCCATCTGGATCTGAGTACCGGAGAGAATGAAACCAAGGAAAGGGATGCTGTCGGTCTCAAATGTACATTTCTCCAGCTTGCAGAACAGATGGTTTTTTCGTAGACGAGACAGTACCTCTCGTGCCATGATGCGGTGGGTAGTCAGGTCCTGGGAAAAGATCAGAATGTCGTCCAAATATACTACCACCGATTTGTTCAAAAGGTCTTGGAATATTTTGATAACGAAACCCTGGATGACAGTGGGGGCATTGCTTAGGCCAAAGGGCATCACGAGGTATTCATAATGACCATCTCGTGTGTTGAAAGCTGTCTTCCATTCTTTACCACTTCTGATTCTGATCAAATTGTATGCTCCTCTCAGGTTAAGTTTGGTAAGTACCGTAGAGCCCTTGATACGATCAAACATTTCCGATATCAACGTCAGGGGATATCGATTTTTGATCGTTATGTTGTTTAGGCCACGATAGTCGAAGCAAGGACGAAGGCCTCCGTCCTTCTTTTTAACAAAAAAGAATCCCGCACCAGCCGGGGAAGAAGAGGTGTGGATGAAACCTCTGGCAAGATTGTCTCAAATGTTCTCAGTCATCGCTTGAGTCTCAGGAAGTGATAATGGATAGGTTCTTCTTCTGGGGGGCATAGCACCAGGTAGTAAATCAATAGCGCTCTGCACGCTGATTGGCTGAAGACATAACCCAGGTAAGAGTCATTGGTGTCTCAGAGTGACATGGTATATTCAAGATGGCGGCGCCCACGGTCCGGAGCTCCGGAGCGCTGGGCGCCAAAACTCCACGTGGAACGCCGACAGGGGAACCGTGCTGCGAGTGGTAAGTATAGAGGCTGTCATATCATACACTAATTTTAGTTAGGGGATGAAAAGGTTTTTGGATAAACCTTCTTCAGTTACAATGGGAAAAACTAGAACAACGCAACTCTCCCCTTTTCACGGCGACTTACGTGCGTTTTTTTAGGTACGTTTCAACTGCGCATGCGTAGTAACTTATTTTACATAGTTTATGTTGACTATACCCACGTAAGTGCCTCACATACGGACGTTTGAATCGCACTTGGGTACATACGTCCGGATATGCAGCGCAAAAATACACACGTGAAAATTTAAATAACAATAGGTGGGGAAAGGCATTTAGGGTATGTGGGTGCGACTAACATGAATCGCACGTAGGGAAGACACACATGCACGCAACTGCTCAGGAAAGTTACAAGTGGTCTATGGAGGCTTAAGTCAATGACAGCAGGGCCGAGAGAGGGGAGTGTCATGGGGGTAAGAGTGTTTGGCCTGCACCAGCCGTGTGTATAATTGCGTTCCTTCATGGAAACGGTTCTCTGAATACGGCCCTCAATCTCCACCTTCCCCTTCTTTGTCTGGTCTAAGCCCAGATAGCCCGCCTTCACCTACTCCCAACCTTATAGCGGCTACCTCAGCAAAGGAAGCTGCACAAGAAATGTAATTAATCATTATGCCCCTCATTAATCAGAGTCTAGCAGAGGTTCAGACCAATATTGCTTCCTTGGTGATCCACCTAGACTCAACCGATAAGAGGGTTACCAAAATTGAACAGAGAATTAGCAATGTAGAGGATGATGCCACATCCATGCAAATTATCCTTTCCCATAAAGAAACAAATCGCCATAGGCGAAGCAATTTAAGATTTGTGGGTATTCCTGAATATATTAAGGGGAAAGACTTGGTCTCTTACAAATAGATATACCTACCATCCTTCACGTTCAGAGTGACTTGGGAAAAGTCATTGTGGAAAGGGCGCATCGATTAGGGCCTGAATGGGTTAGAGAAAATGACCGCCCAAGACCAGTTATTGCTAAAAAAATTTATTTTATAGACAAAAAAGCTATTTTACAATCATAAGCTTAGTTCTCTAATTGTCCGCAGTCACAAGGTGTTACTATTTCAAGATTTCTCTACACACACAGTTGCATAAGGAATTTGTTCCTATATGTTAGTCTCCCTTTGAAAATTACATAAAGTTTGCACTATTATTTCCGGCTAAATTCCTTATTTCCCTTGATGAGCAGAACCATTTTTTCGAGGATGCCAGGAAAGTGAGAGATTTTTTGACACACCTTGACATGTCACATACTTTGCAAACTAGGGACCTGATTCACACTTAGGAGTGAGTTATGCGCACCTAACTCATTCTTCCATCCCCCAACCCGCCCCCCAGTTTTTAGTTACCTTATGGCACTTATGAGTCCATATGGACATTGCACCTCCCCGCCTCCCCCCTGCTCTTTCCAACTAATCTAAATACCTCGCCCTCCCACTTCTTCCTAAAAATGCCCTGAGGCGGCATAACGCCACCTCTTTCTACGGAAACTACAGTGTGCAGTTTTTTAAGACTGCACATGTGCTATCTACGTACCAAACTTCTATGTAGATAGCGTAACTGACCTACTACACATGCACAGTAGATCATTTCGGCCAGATACGCACTTAAGAAGCAGAAGCTTCTTAAGTGTGAATCAGGGCCTAGGTCACAATCAACTCATACTTAGCCTTTAGGGATCTTTAAGCTGATTTTTGTAGTTACCCTAGGTCAGGGGTGTCAAACACAAGGCCCGCGGGCCAAATCCGGCCCGCCAGACCTCGTCTGATGGCCCGCGGTGCCGCCGCCAGCCTTGCAGCCTCCAGCCTTAGTTTGACACCCCTGCCCTAGGTGGTTTACTTTAAGTATGTTGAACTGTTTTGTACTGATATATGTTCTACTTGTTTGTATTGGCCACAATATTGTGGACAATTTTTGGTTTGATTTGGAGGTAAAAAAGAAAATGGAGGTATATTGGAGCACAATATTTGCTACTATATTGTATGTTCAGAAAATTACTTATTGTATAACCTGTTCTATGTTTGTTGTTTGGGATCACAGGCACGGCCAGGTTGATCTGAGGTCTGGGTTGGAAGCACTTGCAACTTTCATATTAAATTCGGTAGATTCCTTAAACAGGATTCCTCCTCATGATTTGACCCTTAATTTAACGATAAAACTATGGCTATATTGTGTAATGATATGACCAACCCCCTAGGATGGCAAAAACCCCATCCCTTAAAAATAATATCATGGAATGTGGATGGGCTGAATTCCCCAATCAAGAGAAGGAGAGTTTTGACACATTTAAAATCCTTAAACCTGATATTGTATTCCTCCAAGAAACACACTGGTGCTTTTCTGGTAACCCTACGCTTAAAGATTCTTGGATAGCGGAATGTATTGGGGCTTCATATTTAACTAAGAAGAGAGAAGTGGTCATTTTATTCAACAAAATATGCAATATACCATCAATGATAAATTGATTGATCCAAATGGTAGATATATCCTCATAGACATCAAGATAGGGGCTGATAATTTAACATTGCTGAAAATATATGCCCAAAATCTGCCTAATAGGAACTTCTAAGAGCCTATTTCTAATAGGCTCTTGCAAAGGGATACTCCCAATTTAGTTATGGGGGGGGGATTTTAACACAACCATTTGTCCACAACCATGTTCTAGATAGATCTGGTACCCAATCTATAAGGAACCCAACTCCCGACAGAGGCATTTCAACCTTGTTTAATTGCCACTCTTTGGTGGACCCTTGGAGGTTGCACAATCCATCGGATCAATCCTATACATTCCATTCAAGGGTTCATCCGCAAATTATTAAGGATTGACTACATTCTAGTTTCCCACCAGTTGTTTACTAAAATAGATGAAATAGACATTGGGGATATCATTATATCAGAAAATGACCCCATCTGTGTATTGATTGCAACTGTGCTCAAATGACCTGGAGATTTCCATCATATCTCCCTCAATCGGAAGATTTCCACCAACACATGACTTATAGTTGGCTGACTTTTGTAGATGATAATATTGAGCATCTGTAAGACCCCATACTTTTTAAAATATGGCAAAAGTAGTCATGCGTGGCCACACCATTTCCTATGTTGCAAAAAAGAAGCGCGAGTATAAGGCTAACTATGGGCCTGATTCAGAGATCCGATATTAACGATAGTTAGGTGCGTATATTTAGGATCGGATCGATTTTGCATCAACTGCGCTTGCGTAGTAATAGCGCAACGCCATGTACGTTGAAGTTAGGGTCGGAAATGCCTTAAGGTCGGACTCGTGAATCGGTCGGAAACAATTGCGATCCTAAGTCCAGCGGAAATCTAGGAACCAAAGGATTTGCATAGAAATGGGCGGGGGGGCATTGAGATGAGGGAAAGTGGGCGCGATTACAGACATAGGACCCTAAATATACGCAACTATTGCACATAAGGTTGGAAGTGAGTGCGGCCAGATAGGGCAAGTTAATGCAGGTCTAACTTTAGGTCCGGCCGCTGTTTGCAAGGGCAGTGACTGTTTATTCAGTGGGATGTAACCTGCTCCGACCTGCCACTTAGATGCGTATATTTGCGATCCCATCGCCGACGGATCTCTGAATCAAGCCCTATGTGTCCATGTTTTGTGTTATGCAAGAAGCACTACAAAAATATATTGATAATCCCATAGATACCACCCTATCGGAATATAACACATCTAAACAGCTCCTAGAAAGTTTCCTTACAACTCAAGCCCAATCCAAATTAGAATATACCAAGCACAAATTTTATCACTGGGGAAATAAGGCAGACAAGGTTTTGGCAAACCTCACAAAACCGTTTCGTAAAAAAACACACCATATTTTGCTAATTAAAGGTGAAATCCCTCCCCAGAGACTTATTTCCTCATCAGCCATCCTGAAAGGTTTCTTGAAATATTATCAGGAACTTTATACACCTCTTCGTGATAATGCAGTACTGCACCACAGGATCCTAAATGAAGCCAAGCTGCCTAAAATATCTTCTGAGCAACGTCAATTTCTGAATGCCCCAATTTAAGAGGTTGAGGGGAAAAACATTATTTCCAAACTCCACAATGGTAAATCCCTGAGTCCAGATGGATTTACAGCAGATTTTTTTTAAATACTACAACCTAATCTCACAACCTGCCTAACGTCTCTATATAAAAAGCTTCATATGGATTGCCCCCCCCATACTCCTCTTTTAACGAGGCCCATACTATCTTTATAATTAAACCAAATAAAGACCCTTATTTCTCTTATCGCCCAATTACTTTGCTGAACCAGGATTTTAAAATCCTGGCCAAAATTCTTGCTACACGCCTGCAGAAAATCCTTCCAAATATTTTTGGCTTCACTATGGGGCACCATTCTGTCAAAGGTGTGTGCATGGTGATAGTTGCAGTGGTGGTTGCTTCCCAACAACTTCTCATATCTCCTTCAGAGATTTTGCTGGGGCTGGATGGTGAGAAGGCCTTTGACAAGGTGTTTTGGTTCCACCTCCAGAGGATTTTTGAGGCCCGAGTCTTCGGACACGAATTCTCACAATTCATCACCTTCATGTATAAATCCCCTGTGACAAAGCTGCTGATTAATGATAAACACAGTGATCCACTTACCTTGATGCGGGGAATGCGCCAGGGTTGCCCATTGTCACTCTTATTATTTAACTTGACTTTGGATCCATTGCTGCTCATCGTGCAATCGATGTCAGAATTTAAAGGTATAGAAGTGGGAAAACACACAGTAAAAATCACTGCCTTCATGGATGATTTAATGCTCTATGTATATAATCCTCAAGACTCTCTTCTACATATTTTAGACAAGATTTAGTAATGTGTCGGGGTTCATGATTAATGAAAGTAAATCTGTAGCTTTGTCATTGGGGTGTCCAAATCATCCTCAATGGAAGGGTTCTGAAAAGTTACTGCGGGCGGACACGGCTGTTACATACTTGTGAGTTTTGATACCCAGGGACATCAATAGACTTTACACCCTAAATATGCAAAAATTAATTAGGCAAGCACTGGATGAGCTGAAGAGTTGGGATAAGCTGCCTTTGTCATATTTGGGACGAGCTCACCTAATTAAAATGCTTAGTTTCCCGAAATTACTTTATCCATTGCAGATTTTGCCTATTATCCCTTAAAAAATGGATGAGAATAGGTTAAATGCTGCCTTTTGGAGATTTATCTGGCAGAATAAACCTAATCGAATCAGCCTTTTGAAACAACAATAAACAACCCATAATGGAGGCATTAACTCCCCTATTCTCCGACAATACAGTTTTGCTAGTATTCTCAGGCCACTTAGAGATTGGTTTACCAAACTAACACGTACACTAACCATTTTACAAATCAGGCTTTCTTAATGGAGGGGGATCTTAGGATATTTTTGCACAGCAATAAGGCAGACCTCCTAATAGTGGATAATTTTCTTCTGATGTCTAATTGGACAGTATGGAAAACAATCAGGAAAAAACAGTACCAGCTCCCTATTCCTTCCATTATTACATAATCCGGCATTCCAGGAGGGAAAGATTACATATCCTTTTAACGGCTGGCTGGAGAAGGGGATTGGTAATGTTAAATCCTTGGTTGATACAAGCAGGCAGAGATCATTTATGGTTTCTGAAATCCGGGAAAAATATGAATTTCCAGTGGTGCACACATTCTTTATTTACCAAAACATTGGGGCAGATCCAGAACTACGCTTCCCCGCGATTTTACGCGTGGCGGAGACGTAAATTCGCAGATTTGAACGCACTGCGCATGCACACCATAGAAAATACGCACATTCACGTAGCGTAATTTTGAACGTATGGGTGATTCACGTATATCTCACGTAAATACTTACGTGTGGGCATGCCAAATTTACGTCAGTCAACAATACGTGTGTTTTACGTGAAGTAGGCGGGGAGTGGTATTTAAAGTGTACAGTATGGGCGTGCTAAGCTGCGTACATTCACGTAGTCAGTACGTCCGTTAGCGGACGTATGCTGTTACGTTTGAAAGTACGTCCGTGACGTATGCTGTTACGTTTGAAAAAGTTAAGGTAGGGTTTGGGTGGCGTATTTTGACAAAATACGTCCGTGCAAGGGGTGTGCCAAGGTGAGTGTAGCGAACTTACGTGTACGAAAATACGCTCCGCTAATATACGTACGCCACACGTAGTTCTGGATCTACCCCATTATGCCAAACGGGTAACTAGGAATTTATCGCCCCAGGATTGGTGTAACCCACTAGATGGAGTACTTGCTAAACTGCTAAAGGATGGAAAGGCCATTTCCTTACAATATAACTTAATCCATGATGCCATGATCATGCCAAATCTAAGAGAGGCTTATTAGCTTAGCGTGATACATTCCCTGATACATTCCCTGACCTAGAAATAGATGATATACTTAGAGCTTTGGAGTACTCTCATTCTGTGCTTACTGCTAGTACATTCTGGGAAATGTTTTTAAATCTCTTTCATAGAGGATATTTGTCTCCACAATGCAGGTTTGCATAACTCCAGTTCATGTTTAAAATGTGGCTCATCGGCTTCTATTTCGCTGCTTGTGGAAATGTCCCCAAATAAAATGGTTCTGGAGGCATGTTCAATTGTGTACTTCAACGTACCTATTGGAGTATTGGAGTGCGTACACCTAGCAACTGAATGGGCAGTGCTGGGTATCCCGGACAACTCTCTGCATTTTACCAAAGGAAGCTGGAGATTGTAATTAATAATCTGTTACACGCCGGCAGCCGACAGCCGGCGTGTAACGATTACTTCCGCATTGCACTGCACACGCGCAGCGCCTCTGTTAAATCCCCGGCGTTCCTCCACGAGGACGCCGGTGATATTCTGTCCTAGTCTGTGTTCAGCTGTATGTGGCTTCTCCTCCACAGTGTTTGACTCACGTGTCTGGCTCTCTGCATCTCTATTAGGCGAGTGTTTCTTTACCACTATCTCTGTGCTGTGGGGGGTGACTTTTTGGTACTTACCTGTAGCTCTTGACCTTATTATTGGTTTAGATATATACTTACCTGTACTGGCTGTTTAACCCTAGCCACATAGTGGCATTCATACACTTACCTGTACTGGCTGTTTAACCCTAGCCACATAGTGGCATATATATACTTACCTGTACTGACTGTTGAACCCTAGCCACATAGTGGCATATATATACTTACCTGTACTGGCTGCTTAACCCTAGCCACATAGTGGCATATATATACTTACCTGTACTGGCTGTAGAACCCTAGCCACATAGTGGCATATATCTACTTACCTGTGCTGGCTATTGAACCCTTGCCATATAGTGGCTGTATGCATTTTGTTCCTACTTATTTTTCCGAACTGCTACCAAGCGGATATTGTGTAGCTTTGTCTATTTTTAATTACCCGCCATATTCTGGCTATTTACAATCGGTCAAATTTTGCCAACTACCGTTGCTCTACTCAATTCTCGCGCCACATAGTGGCCACCTTGTTTAGTTTATCTGCCTTGCGGAACTATTGCTTAGCCTCCGCTATCTAGTGCTTGTTACTGTTGATTGCTTATTCGTTTCCTTCTACCTGCTATCTGTTGTGTGAAAGTGAACACTGATAGCATTACTCCTACTGTCACGGTGCCTTGCTCCATACTTGGTCTTGTTATTATTTTCCTTTTCAAGTGAATCTGCGCGCCTAGGATAGCGGCTTGTTTATCTGGGCTCAGCACAACTCCATCCCCACCACTAGGGGCCCTGGCGAAGACTCCCAGATTCCCTGCTGCATGCTAGGTAACCAGTTTCATTACTTTTCAGTTTCGTAACATTATCACCGGCCCACCTACTTTTATTATGGAAGCTTCCACTTCGGAAGCTATTAAGGCACTTATTACCCACGTATCTCATTTGGGCCAAATGGTTCAGAATCTCACCACTAAGGTGGAAGCTAAGGAAGATGCCATTATTGCCCTTCAGCCTGGGGCTCAACAAGCCCAAGCCCAGCTTGAACCATCCGTAGATGTTAAAGCCCCTCTACCTGATAGGTTTTCAGGAGAACGTTCTAAGTTTCGTTTATTTAAAAATAATTGTTATCTTTATTTTCAATTACGACCCAACTCCTCGGGTAACGAATTCCAGCGTGTAGGCCTGGTAATTTCCCTGCTACAAGGGAAACCACAAGCTTGGGCACACTCCCTTACAGCAGATAACCCCGTTAGGCATTTGTTAGATTTATTTTTTAACGCCATGGCCATAATCTATGACGACCCTGATATTGTGGCAACTGCTGAGGCTTGTATCAGGTCATTAAGACAGGGTAGAAGGACCGTAGAGGAGTATGCTGCCGAGTTTCGCCATTGGGCAGTAGAATGTCACTGGAACAATCCTGCTCTCAGAAGTAAATTTAGAGTAGGTTTGTCTAAGGCAGTGAAAGATTCCTTGGTCCAGTATGCTTTACCTGATTCCTTAGAGGAACTGATGAAATTGTCCATTAAAGTGGATCGTAGAATTAAAGAAAGAAAAAGAAACATTTGTTTCTTATTTTTCTGCACAATCCACTGTTAATTCCTCTCCAGACTCTGAACCCATGCAATTAGGAACCTTTCGTTTATCTAAATTTGAAAAGGATTGTCGCAGAGCGATGGGACTATGGGCTGGATCCAGACCTTGTTAAGTGCATGAACTTAGTTACACCTGGGCTAAACCATGTTGATTTCAGGGTAGTCATATTTCATCTGCTGCAAACAGTATTAGTGTTCAGAGGTGATGTTTCCTATCCCAAGTCTAAATAACAGTGTGATAGTAATCTGTGTGCAGTAAGCAATTCAAAGATATATCCTTGCATGCAAAGTATACAATTAACTTGGCTCCCCCTGAATTCAACATGGTTTACCCCAGGAGTAACTAAGTTCATTCACTTAGCAAGGTCTGGATCCAGCCCTATGTCTCTATTGTGGGGGCAAAGCTCATATCATAGGGCACTGTCCTAAAAAACTCAAACCGGCCCGGCGGTAACAGACCAGATGAACAGGGGGGAGGTCCATCTGGGGGTCAGTTTAATTTCTCCCTCTAATTCTTTGATGATTCCTGCACAGTTGGTTGTTCCCCTCAAGACACATGCCTTACAGGCTTTCATTGATAGTGGAGTGGGG
>WWET01006509.1:49822-60583 GCA_011038615.1 Limnodynastes dumerilii
CTCTCTCTAATACTGATTCCTCTCTCTATACACCCAGCATGTGACTTCTCTCTCTCTAATACTGATTCCTCTCTCTATACACCCAGCATGTGACTTGTCTCTCTCATTGCTGTGTTACATTGCTTGGCTGCCTTTATATCCCAGGACACAGTTACTCCTGGACCAGTTTCCCCCTCAGTAGTGTATAATGTAGAGCCAGTAATGATATATTGAGCTTTTGGGATTTTGCATTTTTTGGGCATTAATCTGCAGTTTTTGCCCATTCCTCCAGCACATGTTCAATTGAAAAATGCGCCAGTTGTAGATATATCAGCTTTCGCCCTCACACCCTTGGTGTAAGTACGAACGCAAACATTAACAATACTGCATGAACTTTAACAAAACGCACTTATTCCTTATCGGGCGCAAATTGCATTCACTTGCTTTTAACCGGAAAGACGCCTGAAATAACGCACAAATCAGACCTCAGTGCGTGACCTCTCTTCTGTATATAGACACATCCAGTAATGTCTCTCTTCTGTTCGCAGTTTAATTCATACATCATGGGGCGGATGGAGAAGTTTTATCCGGATCCGCTGGTCTTCGACCCTGACCGATTCGCCCCCGACACTCCCAAGTAGGTGTCTAAAATCTACAATAATAATCAGAGATGGATGAGGTGACAAGTGGGCGTTCCCTCTAAGTCAGGTGACAGTATAGACGTTCCCTCTCTCTGTGTACCCATCCAGACATAAGACAGAGGGGCGGGGCTGAGGTGACAAGTGGGTGTACCCTCTTAGTCAGGTGACAGTATAGGCGTTCCCAGGGCCAGATTAACAATGGGGCTAATGGGACTACAGCCCCAGGCCTCCATCTGAAAATAGGCCCCCACACACTGCAGTACAAAGACAGGAAATTACATTCTCCTCCAAAGCATACTATAAAGGGAGTCCTTGACAATTTTCAGCCCCAGGCCCACATGGCCCTCAATCCGGCCCTGGGCGTTCCCTCTGTCCCTCTAAATCTCTTTTTTGGGGGCATTTGCGCTCAGAATACGGTAATATATCCTGCATTTCATGGCGCTGTTTATAGATAAAGCAATAGTGATAAACGTTATCTCTTCCGTGTTGTCTTTAGGCCCGCTTATGCCTATTTCCCCTTTTCCCTTGGACCTCGATCTTGCATCGGACAAGTGTTCGCTCAGGTGAGATGTATATAAACGGCGATCATTCCAGCAGCGTTTACATATCTCCGCTGCGGAGTAAGTAAGGGGCCTGTTTATCGATAGAACCTTTGTCTTCCACGAGAGCGATTTTCCTGCATTCTTCTGACTTATTTCTGAGATAAAAATCTCCTTGTCACAGATTATTCTAAACGTATCGCCGTGACATCCGGGCAGTGGCTGGCGCTGTTTGTGCGTAGCGTGGACAAGATTTTCAGCCACATTTGGGCTTACAGCGATATTTGACTAAAGGCAAAAGAAAAAGATATAACAAAAAACAAGTGATATCTAAACAAATAAAATTATCCAACTTCACTTCCGGATATAGGCGACTCCGTTCTAATTGAAGGATCTAACGTGCGTGATTTAGGCGTTTATTTTTTGCTTGAAAGACGGAGAACGGAGGAGACGTGTAATTTGTGTGCAGCAATGAGCACTGTTGCACGTTTTACTAAACGGCGATCGTGGGATCACAATGTCATTATAACAGAGTTGGATGGCTGCAATTCGCAACGCCGAAAGCTGGTTGCGTAAACGCAACACCATCTAACGTTCGACGAAGCTTTGATCCCAAAACGCTTTATTTGTATACGATTATTCGGCGCTCACAAATATTTGCGTCCGTTAATAAAGCGTATTTTCTCTACTGAGTCTTAAACGTAACGTTTTCGTTTCTTTGGGCCTGATCCAGAGCTACGATGTAGCGCTGAGCGTACTAACGCTCAGCGTTACATCGCTGACTCCCCCTGTGCGCCATAGGGCTATCTTAAGTCTCTGTGCAATGTCCGTACGGACACTGTACCTTCCCGCCTCCCTATGTACATATAGCAATGGCACTATGGGCCTGATCCAGAGCTACGATGTTACACTGAGCGCTGTAGCGCTCAGCGTAACATCGCTGCTCTGGCCCCACACTCCCCCTTGTAGGAGCGTATTAACTCTCCCTTACGCCGGCTGAAGGCTACCCTAACTTCAGCCGGCGTAAGGAAGGGGCCATACGCTCGCACAGGAGCGTATGGCCGCTTAGCACGCCCCCCCACCCTCATTTACTTACCTCCCCCCGCCCACCAGCACTAACGTGAGCGTAGGGACGCTGGAGGACGTCCCCTCCAGCGTCCCTACGGCGCTACTATGGACGCCCGATCTACGAACGGGCGTTTCCATAGTGACGCCGGGCAACATCTGCCCGGCGCATGCGCATTACGCTTACGGCCGCCGTACTAGCGACGGCGGACGTAGCTCTGGATCAGGCCCTTTGAGTTTATTATTTTTTTTCTAACTTTTGGAAACCAATTTCCGAATTCTTGATTGTCATTTTCTATCAACATCAAACCAATATTATTTAGAATGGTTGTCGTGGGGCCCCTGGTAAAGCTAGGGGCCCAGAGGGCCAATGCCTACTCTGCTTAGTTGGTAATCCGTAACAGGTCGTGTGTAGTTTCATAACACGTAAAAATATATTAATCAACGATACCTGCGCAAATTTATATTGCCTTTCTACCATCTTGCTCTAAAGAGGAACTACTGAAAGGTGGGAGGGGGGAGAATGTGGGGTGTGTACCTCAAAAAGTGTACAAGGCAAATAAATGAAACCAAACTCTGTGATCCAGGGGGAGAGGAACGAAATAGTGATTGAGAATTTCCAAGGCCACGCCCTATGACTAAGCTCCACCCACAACACTATAGCTCCGCCCCATATCGTTGGGAACTATATAAGTACATCTCTCTCTCTCTCTCTCTCTCTCTCTCTGTAGATGGAGGCAAAGGTTGTAATGGCCAAACTCCTGCAAAGATATGAGTTCCAGCTGGTACCTGGTCAGAGCTTAAAGATTTTGGACACGGGAACCCTGCGGCCATTTGATGGGGTGCTCTGCAAACTCCGACATCGAACAGAATCAGGGACTGGAAAGATCTAGAATAGAGAACGTGCAAAAACCCCTTAGGTATGGGGGATACACCATGCAAAGACCCCTATGTATTATAGAGATGTTATTCTTTATTCCTGACAGCAGGGGGCAGTGTGCACCTTATAATAAATTTGTAGTTAAACAATGAAATAGAAACTATTTTGTTTCTTTTAATTATTAGAAAAATTTTTTTACACCATTCGTTTTGTTAAATATTTCCATAGTTTTATTTTTATTTGACTGGAGGCCTTTATTGTGCTATTATACTAATGAATCTAGTCACATGCTGGGTGTATAGAGAGGAATCAGTATTAGAGAGAGAGAGAAGTCACATGCTGTGTGTATAGAGAGGAATTAGTATTAGAGAGAGAGAGAGAAGTCACATGCTGGGTGTATAGAGAGAGGAATTAGTATTAGAGAGAGAGAGAGAAGTCACATGCTGGGTGTATAGAGAGAGGAATCAGTATTAGAGAGAGAGAGAACTCACATGCTGGGTGTATAGAGAGGAATCAGTATTAGAGAGAGAGAGAACTCACATGCTGGGTGTATAGAGAGGAATCAGTATTAGAGAGAGAGAGAACTCACATGCTGGGTGTATAGAGAGGAATCAGTATTAGAGAGAGAGAGAACTCACATGCTGGGTGTATAGAGAGGAATCAGTATTAGAGAGAGAGAGAACTCACATGCTGGGTGTATAGAGAGGAATCAGTATTAGAGAGAGAGAGAACTCACATGCTGGGTGTATAGAGAGGAATCAGTATTAGAGAGAGAAGTCACATGCTGGGTGTATAAAGAGAGGAATCAGTATTAGAGAGAGAGAGAACTCACATGCTGGGTGTATAGAGAGGAATCAGTATTAGAGAGAGAGAGAACTCACATGCTGGGTGTATAGAGAGGAATCAGTATTAGAGAGAGAGAGAACTCACATGCTGGGTGTATAGAGAGGAATCAGTATTAGAGAGAGAGAGAACTCACATGCTGGGTGTATAGAGAGGAATCAGTATTAGAGAGAGAGAGAAGTCACATGCTGGGTATATAGAGAGGAATCAGTATTAGAGAGAGAGAGAAGTCACATGCTGGGTGTAGAGAGATGAGTCATTATTAGAGAGAGAGAAGTCACATGCTGGGTATATAGAGAGGAATCAGTATTAGAGAGAGAGAGAAGTCACATGCTGGGTATATAGAGAGGAATCAGTATTAGAGAGAGAGAGAAGTCACATGCTGGGTATATAGAGAGGAATCAGTATTAGAGAGAGAGAGAAGTCACATGCTGGGTATATAGAGAGAGGAATCAGTATTAGAGAGAGAGAGAGAAGTCACATGCTGGGTGTATAGACAGAGGAATCAGTATTAGAGAGAGAGAGAACTCACATGCTGGGTGTATAGAGAGGAATCAGTATTAGAGAGAGAGAGAACTCACATGCTGGGTGTATAGAGAGGAATCAGTATTAGAGAGAGAGAGAACTCACATGCTGGGTGTATAGAGAGGAATCAGTATTAGAGAGAGAGAGAACTCACATGCTGGGTGTATAGAGAGGAATCAGTATTATACAGGAGGGAGAGGGGGATATGATAGAAGGATATAACCAGGTACAGGAGGGAGAGGGGGGTATGATAGAAGGGATATAATCAGGTACAGGAAGGAGAGGGGGATATGATAGAAGGATATAACCAGGTACAGGAGGGAGAGAGGGATATGATAGAAGGGATATATTAGCAGGTACAGGAGGGAGACATAACATACAGTATCATAAATAGATTTCTTCTATCAAACTCTGTTCCTCTGTGTAACAGGAAAGGAGGGTGTGTGAATTTTTTCTAGAAGAGGCAGTAAATCCCCCGTAGAAAGAGCTAAGTGAAGCCACAACCTATTTATAGATAAAAAGCAGAAGTTTGAGACTCGGAAATACAGTCAGATCTTCTCCTGTATCTCAGCAGAATCAGCTATACTGTAACCATGCATCTAGTGCTTTATATTGTATTATAAAGCACTAGATGCACGGTTACAGTATAGACCGCATATACGCAATCTACGTATCGAAACGCAGATTACGTAAAATAGCTACTACGCATGCGCAGTAGCTATCGTTCAATGAATTACGGCCGTCTGTGGAAGACGGCCGTAGTTCTGGATCCGGCCCATTGTCTCTGCCCGCCCTCCCCGGCTAATCTAAACAATCCCCGAGGCGGCATTAGGCCGCCTCCTTCTTACTAAATTACCCCGTGCGGTCTTTAAAGACAACACGGAGGTAATCTACAACCTAACTGGTACGTAGATTAGCAAAATGACCTACTGCGCATGTGTGGTAGGTCAGTTACACAATCTACGCACCTAAGTCGTTTCTTCGGTGTGAATACAGCCCCCAAGTTATTAACTCAATGACTCGGATGTTAACGGTCACCATTTTAATAATAATTAGCAGCCCGCGAATCAGGACAGTCCCTCCTGAATCGTCACCCAATCCCATCTAGCACAGAACAGGATTTCCCGTGGCAGAGTTCTGACCAACATGCACCAAAGGGAGGTCCAACCAGGACCTTAACACCACCTCGCGTCAGTTTCAACCCAATCGGTGCAGGGGTGTCCGAATGCGTAACCGGACAGACAAACCAACAGACCCATGGGCACCATATTTCTTACGCTCTCTTCAATACGCACCTGGTGTTGCTTCCCGCATGAGCAAAGGCTTCTGGGAGAACGGATTTCTCTCTATAAACCTTTGCAAGTTGAATCACTTCCATTCCAGGGGCCAGATTTACGGAGCTGCAGGTTTGGAAGGAAAATTGGAGATGTAGCCCATAGCAACCAATCAGATTCTAGCTTTCGTTCTCTAACATGTAAAAGATAAAAAGTGTGACCTAGAATCTGATTGGTTGCTATGGGCAACATCTCCACTTTTCCAAACCCGCAGCTTAGTAAATCTGGCCTAGGCGCCGTATTCAGAGATCTGTTTTTGAGGTGAGTTGCGTGCGTATTTTTGCGATCGGATAAACTGCGCATGTGAATTAACTTTATTTACGTACTTAACGTAGACTATACGCGCCCATCTCCGACGCACAGGAAAAGTTTAATAAAAGTGGGTGGGGGGAGGGGCTTTTAAATGAACACATGGAGGCGTGGCTATAACAAAAATAAAAAAATGACACAGATGGAGGACATATGCGCACGCACGTACAGCCGGAAAGAACAGAGTGGTCTAGGCACTCAGAAGTAGTCGACAGCACGTCCGGGAGAGTGTCAGGGTTGTTGATGGGTGTTACCTTGCGCTGTGCGTGTGTATAATTGTGTCCATAAAAAAACACGGATCTCTGAATACGGCCCTAAGATCTTTACCTCGATCAACAAATTCATTATGACGGAAATCAAGTCTCTCATTCTATACAAAGTTTTGTTTATTTAGACGTATAAATAATGACTGTACACCATACTGTGCATATAGTTACATCATTTTGCCAAAGTACATTACAAGGAACATGGACAAATTTACAGTAAATACTTTTGCCTCTGTTTAAAAAAAAAAAAAAAGTGTAAAATCACCGATACAGTAACGCTGTAACACTGCTAGTAGATTCCGTGGCAAGTCATTGGTGGTAGGGTGATGCTAGGGGCTGATGTCATGTGTCAGCGTGTGACTTTAGTCTCCAGAAACATGGCCGCTCAAGAGAGCCCACAGCAACCAATCATAAATGAGAATTTCTTAAGGGGATTTTAGGAATTAAAACAAAAAAAAAGCCCCCAAAAACCTGGTGTCCTGCCATCTTTTTGTCCCATATCCGTTTGCCTAAAGCGGTTGTCAAAACCATGAAGTGGATTAAAAACAACTTTCAAAACGTTTTAAGTGGTGGTTTTGTCTGTAGTAACGAGCCAATTCTAGGTGAAATTTATGTTTTGCGATTATAAAAACTTGCATTTAACCAAAGCCATTTTGCTTATAACATAAATAGAGATTTTGCAATCAAGTTTTGGGGTGTACTGTTCAATAAACCACTGCATTACTTGACCACCGACGCATTTCATCCTGAGTGACGGTTGACGCGTTTTGCTGACTTTCCCCCTTCCTTTATGCCGCAGTATATACATCCTTTGCGGAGATCGCAGAAAGGTTTGCATAGCATTATCAGTGCACAGCATGGCGCAGAATTGTTCTGCAAGACACGGTCGGACAAAAAGGATTGGCCCAGCCCACCTCCATCTTGTCAGCGACCAACAAAGCGTCAGCCTCCTGCAACCGTCGCAAACTTCCAAAAAACAAAAATATATACCCCCAATCGGATGTCGAAGGGGCTAAATGGAGTCCAGCTCTTTCAGAAGCGTGTCCTGCAAGCTGGTCATCTTGTAGATGAAGTGGAAGTCCAATTTTTGCTCGTTCTTCAGGAGCGACGATTTGACCTGATGGGGAAACGCGTCTTCGGCCAGGCGGAAACATCGGTCGTGCACCAGTACGAACAGTCCGTAGTTCTGCGGATCGGACACCTCAAACTTTTCGGCGCACTGGTGGAGGATTTCCGTGACGCTGGTGTCCGGCTTGGTGGCCAGGGTTCTCGTCTTGGAGTCCAGCTCCTCAAACGAGATGGTGATGAAATCCTGCGCGGAGAAAGGCGCGAGAGATAAAAGATTTGGCCGGAGGTTATAAGCTCAGCCACCGCCACTTATATCACCCACTACACGTGCAGGGGTGTGGCCGGCTTATAGGTCATAGGTCTCACCTGTATAGAGGAACGCGACACACGTGCCTTATTGAGCGTCCGTCGCCTCTCCCAGCGGTGGATGGAGTCTTGGACCTCCAGGCTCAGCTGTCTCGTCACCGTGATTTTATCGTAGTTCTTGATGTGTTCTACAGCCCCGTACGTCGTGGTCAGGTAATAGGAGCCTGCGGAAGAGGAGGGAGCGCGTCAGAAGACAAAATCTGCTCTATCAGTCAGTCTAGGGGATGGGGGGGCTACACACAGTGTCGTGACTGGAGGATACAGTGCATCAGGTTAGAGTGCAGTGATCAGAACGTTACAATGTATCAGGTTAGAGTGCAGTGATCGGAACGTTACAATGTATCAGGTTAGAGTGCAGTGATCAGAGGATACAGTGTATCAGGTTAGAGTGCAGTGATCGGAGGATACAGTGTGTCAGGTTAGAGTGCAGTGATTGGATGATACAGTGTATCAGGTTAGAGTGCAGTGATCGCAGGATACAGTGTATCAGGTTAGAGTGCAGTGATCGGATGATACAGTGTATCAGGTTATAGTGCAGTGATCGCAGGATACAGTGTATCAGGTTAGAGTGCAGTGATCGGATGATACAGTGTATCAGGTTAGAGTGCAGTGATCGCAGGACACAGTATATCAGGTTAGAGTGCAGTGATTGGATGATACAGTGTATCAGGTTAGAGTGCAGTGATCGGATGATACAGTGTATCAGGTTAGAGTGCAGTGATCGCAGGATACAGTGTATCAGGTTAGAGTGCAGTGATCACAGGATACAGTGTATCAGGTTAGAGTGCAGTGATCGGAACATTACAATGTATCAGGTTAGAGTGCAGTGATTGGGGGGACACAGTGTATCAGGTTAGAGTGCAGTGATTTGGGGACACAGTGTATCAGGTTAGAGTGCAGTGATTGGAAGACACAGTGTATCAGGTTAGAGTGCAGTGATTGGAGGACACAGTATATCAGGATGGCGTTCATACCTTCTCCTAGCTGTAGGGCCGGGTCCATCAGTTCCATCATGTATTCCACATCCAGAAGAAGGGCCACCAGGTCGCAGCGGGCCAGGACGTACATCAGCACCGGCAGGAAGTCATCGGCTCCGTGGGGCTTTCCTGAAGAGACCACAAAACGCTCAATCACTAATACAGAGAGCGGTGGCATCCAATTATCAGGCGAATGGAGCAATTACACGCTACTGACCAGAGTTACCACAGCCAGCCAATAAGCTAGATGCACTAGCCTCCTGTTGAGATTGACAGGAGGCCTGTGCAGCCAATCAGCTGCAAAACCCTGCAGCCCCTCCCTCTTCAGCTAAGATGATCGGTCCCAGCAGGAGAGGTGAATGGCGCCGATATCGAGACCTTTCCCAAATATCGGACACCTCCTGCTCTATAGACCTGATTGTATATGTTCGGGTCTTTATTAGGTCACCAGTGTTTAAAGATCAAAGCGGCCCCTCAAGGCTGGGCTATTATGTGATGCTTCTCTCTACAGCCTGCAGGTGTCACTGTTGCTACTGTTGTGTCTGAGGAATGTATTCTACATCTGATGTTATTGGGCCGTATTCAGAGATCCGTTTCCAAATCGGGCCGCAATTATACGCATGGCCGGTGCAGGCCACACCCCCTCACACCCATGACACTCCCCTCTCTCGGCCGCGCTGTCGGTGATTTCCGCCTCCATAGGCCACTTATAACTTTCCGTGAGCAGTTGCGTGCGCATGTGTCCACCATACGCGCGATTCATGTTGGGCACGCCCACATACTTTCATATAAATGCCTTCCCCCGCCCCTTTATTATTTACATTTTCACGTGCGTATTTTTGCGTCGCATATCCGGACGTATGTATTCAAGTGCGTTTCACAAGTCCGTCCATGAGTTACTTACGCGCGTATAGTCTACGTATACTACGTAAAGAAAAAAAAAAGTTACGATGCATGCGCAGTTGAAACGTGCCTAAAAATCCGTGCGTAACTTGCTGTGAAAACGGATCTCTGAATACGGCCCATAGTGTGTAGTAAAAAGGTGCAAGTACAGGTTTATCAGTCATGTGACAACACACAGAAAGCCATTGGCACACAAGTCAAATTCCCAGCGTGACTGTATCCCGGAGACACGTACCCAAGTCTTACTCATCTCACCCTACAGGCGACCACACATCAGCAAAAAAGCTTAAAGACATCAGCAAATGGTGGCAATGTTTGGGCACAAGATGCGAAAGTTGTGTAACAATCCGCGTGTGTGTGTGTGTGTGTGTGTGTGTGTGTGTGTCTCGAGTTGCGGATGAAAGAAGGGGAAGCGAGAGCCAACACAATGTTACAGTTTTCATAGAATCGGCATAATGAAATCTGACTCATTACCAGCGAAACGCGTCAAGTCATCGGTCAGGCGCTAATGAGAAGATTAGAAGGGAACATGCGTCAGCTAAATGTAAAGTCACTAAGGATAGAGTTTAACGTGGGAACCAGTTAATGGACCACCCCCTGCAGTTTGTCTGAACTACATATACCAGCATGGTGAATTTTGACACACTTAAGACCTTTTGACGCCGCTTAATTAGGACTTTTACCCTCCAAAAATATTCAGAAAACAAAATCTATGCACGGTTTTTCAATTGGATATTATAATACCCTCATATAATAAAATATATTACATAATAAAATATAATATCATATAAAATATTATATGGTGTCCCCTGCTTTCTAATGCTGTGTAGGAGCAAGTTCTTTTGGTCATACCCCCTTCGGAGCCTAAATGGAAATGAACGGTTGGAAATGGATAACATGATAAAGCTATGCATTCTATCACCACTAGAGAGCAATAGCATTCATAATGCCATCACCACTAGAAGCTATAGCATTATGCATGCCATCTCCCCCTAGTGGTGTGTGTATGCAACTACACTGCTTCCAGCAGTCAATTCTCCCCCCCCCCCTCGACTAACACCTTACC
>WWET01006510.1:13344-24023 GCA_011038615.1 Limnodynastes dumerilii
GGGAGGGTCAAGGTTAGGCTGCTGAGAGGGGAGGATTTAGGTTTGGGTCAGGGGAGGGTTAAGGTTAGGCTGCTGAGAGGGTTTTTAATAGTAAAAATATAAATTCCATATTGGGTACCGTGTTAAATGGTCTAATTTTGGCAAAGTACCCGTCCTGGTTAGGGTACTAACCAGGGACAGTGCAAGCAGGAGTCATAGAGAAGTCCAGGCGTATGGAACTGCCGTAGGCCAGAATATCCGTCCATCAGGGTCTGACTAAACTTCATAAGGTTGGAAATTTTATAGAAGGGGCGGGTTTTAAGCCTTACGCATGGAGCAGCGGTTGTATGTACCGCTCATCCACACGAGAGACTTACCAGTGACAGGGGGAGTGACAGGAGAGTGACAGGCGAGTGACAGGAGGAGGGTTAGGGTTAGGCTGCTGAGAGGGGAGGGTTAAGGTTTGGGTCAGGGAAAGGTTAAGGTTAGGCTGCTGAGAAGGGAGGGTTAAGGTTTGGGTTAGGGTTAGGCTGTGTAAAGGGGAAGGTTAAGTTTTGTGTTAGGGGAGGGTTAGGGTTAGGCTGTGGAAAGGGGAGAGTTAAGGTTAGGGTTAAGTATAATTAGCTGTTAGACTCTTTGGAGACCGTACCATCGTGGGAGCCTTTGGGCCAGATTCATTTGCCGGCGGTATTTTAAAAAATATTGCGTCTGGTTGCAAATCGATTATTTTCCCTCCCAACCAGTAATCTATCTCTAGATGCCCTATCTAAAATAATCCCTGACTCCAGTTTTAAAATTTGGGGTGAGCAAGGGATTTTAACACTCTCGCAAATCACTCACTCATATGGGCCCCGACCCCTTGCGGATTTCCTGCCACTGAACATTCTAGATACTTACAACTATCACACTGGTGGGAGACCATAACTCGCAGAGGTGGCCCTATAGTATTACCTCCAGAACCGTTCCTGTATCGACTAACTAAGTCCGCGGGGAAAAAAGACATCTCTTTCTGGTATAAAACCTTGGCGCTAGACCCCCCTTCTTCCAAGTTACGTGTGCAGTTAGCGTGGGAACGAGATTTGAACATTACCCTAACTCCCAATGGGACCATATTTTTGCACTTTCCTTCCAATCGTCTAAATGTATTGACCACTCGGAACGACAACTTAAACTGATACATAGATTATACTACTCCAGCTTACCTTCACAAAATCTGCCCACAACAATCTAAGAATTGCTGGAGACTATGTGGAGAGATTGGCGATATATTTCATATTTTTTTTAGTCTTTGGATATGTCCTGTAATTCAGCCATTTTGGGCAGAGGTAGATACCTTAATCTCTGATGTATGTAGGGTTGAATTCCCATTTATCTCCTGAAATTGCTTTACTGCATTCCTACCCTACAGGTATTACCGCTAATAATGCATATGTGATTGGCCATATCCTTCTAGCAGCTAAAACCCTTATAGGGCAGTATTGGAAATCACAGTCTATCCCCTCTATATCCAAACTAATCGCTAAAGTATCATTCTGCCAAACTATGGAAACAATGGGTGTGCCATATTCCTCTAAAGCTACGTCACCAGCAATATTATGGTTTAATTGGACTGAATACACTGCTAGGTCCTCTCACTATCAATCTAACCCCCTCGATTACTGGAGAGTTGCCGGAAAGTGCAAACTCAGAAAGCCCAGACTAAAACCAGTAAAACCAATGGTGATTCATTTTCTTTTCCTTATCCTCCGGAAATTATTTTCTTTTTCCTCTCCCTATTCCCCCTCTCCCGTATAGGCCATATGTATACTCTTCCTAATGCTTGACTTATGTTTTTGATTGCCAATTATTGTTATTGCTATAACATTGTTATATGATTTGTGACCTATATGTACCCCCCCTTTTTTTTCTTGTTTCTGTACCCCCTACATTTCTAAAAAATGTTATAAAAATGTAATGTTTAAAAAATATTGCGTCGGAAAAAATACGACGCCTTTGCCGGCGATTGAACGATAAAAATTTGCATATTCAATTTTTTTTTAACGCTGCACAGAAAAGAGCAGGCAGCGAAGGGGAAATTTAACTAGGAAAAAAACCCCAAAAACTTTTTTAAACGTTGCAAATCCTGCTAGCAGGAAGGGATTTGTGACGTTCCCAAAAAGTTTTTTTTTTACCAAGGCACCTGCGCAGCGGCCCCTGGCTGGCAGCATGCCCTGTCGGGGCACAAAACAGGGCAGTGTTAAAAATCCGCACCTCTCATAGGGGCGAATTTTTAATTAACGGTATCTGTAAAATAAATGGCGTATTTTTAACGCTGCAAAATAATTGAATAGCAAAAAGAAATAGCGCCCGTTATTTTGCAAAAAATAGCGTTAAAAATACGCCAGCGAACGTTTTTAGCTCAATTGAATTGGGCCGTTTGTCTTCTTAGGGCAGTTTGCCAAAAAGTAACCACAGTTGTGCTTCATTGTCAAAAAGTGATGTGTCTGAAGACAGATCATCGTAGTGTTAAAACGACCCAATTAAACTTCATCTAAGACAGAGTCGGAACCAGTGAGTTATGGGCCCAGGTGCAAAAATTATGCTTTGGCCCTGATGATATCCCAGATATCCCGGAGGGGTGCGGTGATGATGACTGTGGGCCCTTGTATCAGTATGGGGCCCGGCGCCATTGCACCAATGGTGGTTTTGCCTCTGATCTAGGAAACTTTCCCTCTGAGCTCTTATTCTGTTCCCTCGCGGTTCAAGATGGCGTCGCAGCGGTCTACACTGCTCTTGCTGGGCCGTATTCAGACTGCGCATGCGTCGTCATTTTTTTACGTAATCTACGTATCTTTTCGGTACGTAGATTGCGTATATGAGGTCTTAAAGACCGCTCCAAAAACGCCCGCGGCCGCTTTTAATTCTAGAGATGTGTGAATCTTCATCGAGCAGCTTTATTACAGGAGATCCGTTAGTTAATTGCTCCTTTGTGAGGCTCAGGGGGATAATACATTTTATCAAACACCTGATCACATCACAGAACTCATCTCCACAGATCGGAAGTGCGGCCCCCCACCCCGGTGATTAATGGAGGAAGTAAATCAGGGAATCTCCCGGGAGCCACGTTAAATAATATTATGTCTTGATGTTATCTATAGAGCAGGTTCCTGTGGTCCCGGGGTCGCTGATCAGATGGAAAAAAATGCTGTTTCCTCCAATACGAATGCTGGGATGACTTATTTACACGGTGATTCATTTGCCTCTCTCTGTTTGCTTGACATTTGGAGTGGATTTACTGGCTCCAGTGCGGAGAGCTGGCAATTAAATTGTGCTGCAGCTGCAAGAGACACATTTGTGGCCCTGTGCTGGGTCATCACTCGAATAAATGATGATGTTTCACTGAGAAAAGCAGCTTCCAGGAGAGATAAAGTCTTATCAATACTCCTGCTATAAGTGGAACTTGTATGAGAAGCATGTCCCAGTCCCAACGGCCGGATTTCCACACAGACGTAGCCAACTGGGAATGGGTAATATAGCTAATGGCCCTATTTCAAATAAGTACCCGTTCTTACTTGGTCTTCTGCTGGGCCTCTGGCAGGCTGTGGGGACAGGCTGCAGTGGACGGGTGAAGGTTAGGATTAGGGTTAAACTGAGGGAAGGGGAAGGTTGTCGTTAAGGTTAGGCTGATAGAAGGGTAGGGTTAGGGTTAAGCTGATAGAAGGTGAGGGTTAGGGATAGGCTGCTAGAAGAGGAGGGTTAGGGTTAGGCTGATAAAAGATGAGGGTTAGGGTTAGGCTGATAGAGGGTTAGGGTAAGGCTGATAGAAGGTGAGGGTTAGGCTGCTAGAAGAGGAGGGTTACGGTTAGGCTGATAGAAGGTTAGGGTTAGGCTGATAGAAGGGGAGGGTTAAGGTTAGGGTAATAGAAGGGGAGGGTTAAGCTTAGACTGTGGAACATGGAGGGTTAAGGTTAGGGTAATAGAAGGGGAGGGTTAGGTTGCGGATTAGGGTAAGGGTTAGGGGAAAATCTTACCTGTCCCTGATCCTGATTGGTTATGGTGCCACGCTATTTTGATTGCAGCTAGAAAAAAATTCCTGCGTTTGCGGTTGGTTTGGCGGAAACCGATCTGTCGCAAATCATCGCATGGAACTGGCAAATCACATCATCTTGTACAATGGAGGAATCCGTAGCTTCAGAGGTTTATTTCCAAATAAAACTGGAATATGTGTCCCGCACTGGCATGGGAAAAACATGGAGAATAAAGGTGTTCATTACATGTACAATAATACAATGCTTATTATGCTGCTGCGATCCTAAAATAATTACAATGACATAAAAAAATAAGGAAAAAAAAGACGGGTGAATAAAGTCTGATAATATATAAACCTTTATTAATACACATTAAAAGCGAAACAAATTGTTTAAAACACAGATAAAGAATCACAGCAACGGTACAGAGAAACTGGCAACAGAATCTGAAATGACGACACGCGTTTCGCTAGGTGCTTTATCAAGGCAAAGCGGGCTGAATTACTGACCGTGCTTTTAAAGGGTGCGGAGGCAGGTCAGGGAACTAGCCAACCAATAGGAGATCGAGTAATAGATATTGACCAATAGGAAGGGGACAGAGGCGTGGACAGGGAAGTGAGGGAAAGTTTCCCCATACTGCAATGGACTTTGATGATAAATACAAAAGAGGCATGAATGACAAAATGAGTCGTATCTAAAGGATCAAGGTGCTTTGGAAAAGTGGAGATGTTGCCCATAGCAACTACATTCTAGCTCTCAATTTCCTGTTACATACTAGAAAATGTCAGCTAGAATCTGATTGGTTGCTATGGGCAACATCTCCACTTTTCCAAACCCACAGCTTAGTAAATCTGGCCTCAGACTGTAGACTGTCCCTCTGGAATTGGGTCAGTTGGGAGACTGGTTATAGGACAATAAAACCCACCGTGTAATGAAATTTCAGGAGCTACTGTGCCCTCAACTAATTGCAACGTATCATGCAAAACAGGTCAAGAGAAGTTGTGAAATGCGGCCATAATCCTCCGTCACATTTCAGCCCGCACTGTACGTGTTGCGCATACAGTCTTAAAATACCGATAGTCACTACTATGCATGCGTAGTAACTATTTTACGTAATCTACATATTGTTCCGTTACGTAGATTGCATATATGTGTTCTTAAAGCCAGCATATACACAATCTACGTAACAAAACGATATGTAGATTACGTAAAATAGTTACTACGCAGGCATAGTAGCTACTATCGGTATTTTAACATTGTATGCGTACAGTCTTGTGAATCCGGACCTTTCCAATCTCCCCTTCCAGGTAGACAGAGAAGATACTGGAGACGTTTACCCAGAAGGAGACGGAGATAACCGATCCTCTGCTCATATTGAGGCTCAATGAGACACAGCACAAATGACTGACTTGTGTCTGACCTCACGATCTGGGCCCTGTGACCTTGAACAAATCTTGATGCTTCCCTGTCCTCCGGGGACATAAACATGGAATTTAAGGTTGAGTGAACAGGGAATACATGTCTGTGCAATGCTGTGCAGCATAGAAGCGCATGCATTATATACATACAGCTGCACGGCATGGACTGTCCGCAGAGAGACTATTACCTGGATATTTGTGAGATCATTATCTGGTGTCACTGAACAAGTCTGTAGCTGCCATTATACAATGACAATGGAGATCTGAAGTCAGTGCACAGTTTACAGACTGTGAACGTTTGGGCACTAAATAGATGGAGAGAATTCTTTTGAACTGTTAAATGCAAGTTTGATTTGTAGCAATGTCATAATTACCACGGGTGCAGAGGAGGAGGAGTCCGCACGGGTGCAGAGGAGGAGGAGTCCGCACGGGTGCAGAGGAGGAGGAGTCCAAATGGGTGCAGAGGAGGAGGAGTCCCAACGGGTGCAGAGGGATGAGGAGTCCGGGGCATGCACACAAGGAACACTATGCAAGCTGTCAGAGGCTTGCAGCTTAAGAAAGCGTCTAGCTCTCACTTCCCTGACTTCCTGAAGAGCGAGTGACCTCCCTGACTTCCTGAAGAGCGGGTGATCTCCCTGACTTCCTGAAGAGCGGGTGACCTCCCTGACTTCCTGAAGAGTGGGTGACCTCCCTGACTTCCTGAAGAGCGGGTGACCTCCCTGACTCCCTGAAGAGTGGGTGATCTCCCTGACTTCCTGAAGAGCGGATGACCTCCCTGACTTCCTGAAGAGCGGATGACCTCCCTGACTTCCAGAAGAGCGGATGACCTCCCTGACTTCCTGTAGAGCGGGTGATCTCCCTGACTTCCTGAAGAGCGGGTAATCTCCCTGACTTCCTGAAGAGCGGGTAATCTCTCTGACGTACCCATGGAACTCTATACAAGTAGTCAGAGGCTCCTCCCCCTTAACTGATACAACCTGAGGAGTGGGTGATCGCCCTGACTCCCTAAAAAGCGGGTGATATTCCTGAATCCATAAAGAGTGGGTAATATCCCTGACTCCCTGAACAGCAGTTGATCTCCCTGACTCCCTGAAGCGTAGATGATCTTCCTGACTCCCTGAAGCGTGGGTGATCTCCCTCACTCCCTGAAGTGTAGATGATCTTCCTGACTCCCTGAAGAGCGGGTGATCTCCCAATGTTCCCACACTGGCCAAGGGTATAAATAGAACCCAATGACAGCAGAGCAGAGCTGTCATTAGCGCTGGGATGTTCTGCGCCGCTCTCAAATACCCGGGTTATTGATGGGCGGCAATCTGAAAGTGGTATTAGTCAGCTCAAATACAGCCTACACAGAGCACAGAACACCATACACAGAACGCAGAACACAGTACACCATACACAGTACACCATACACAGTACACCATACACAGTACACCATACACAGAACACCGTACACAGAACACCGTACACAGAACACCGTACACCGTACACAGAACACCGTACACAGAACACCGTACACAGAACACCGTACACAGTACACCATACACAGAACACCGTACACAGTACACCGTACACAGTACACCATACACAGAACACCGTACACAGTACACCATACACAGAACACCATACACAGAACGCCATACACAGAACACCATACACAGTACACCATACACAGTACACCGTACACAGTACACCATACACAGTACACCATACACAGAACGCAGCGCTGTGCTTTAGTAAGTACAGCGCATCGGCGTAGGTCTGGATCAGACCCTATGTATGTCTGTCTGTCCACATCCGCTCTCATGGTATTACTGTGTATATAACAATTGTAAAACTCTATTAAATATGTGGCAAAATCTGTTCATCAATAAATAAACGTCTGCCACACTGTGAGACATACACTACACTAACCTGAATGTAGGGACGCTGGGGGACGTCCCCTCCAGTGCCCCTACGACGCTGCTACGGACGCCCGATCCACGATGTTGCCCAGAGCGTGCGCAGATCGGCTTTTCAGCCGATCTTACGCTTACACCCGCCGTCCTAGCGACGGCGGGCGTAGGTCTGGATCAGGCCCATAGACACACACACACAGACATACAAATATAGACACAGACAGACACACAGACATACAAAAATAGACGCAGACAGACAGATATACACAGACAGACACAGACAGTTAGACACACACAGACAGACATAGAGACAGACACAGATAGACATAGACAGACAGAGAGACAGACACAGATAGACATAGACAGAGAGACAGACAGACGGACAGGTCAGTGTCAGTCACAAAGGACCTTATTCACACTTAATGGTCCTTTACGCAATGTACGGACTATTTAGAAATGTAAGACGGAAGATACCCGTCATGGCGGCCTCTGTCCTATTTTAAGAAGAGTGGGTGGGGAGAGATTTAAATGAGCCGAGGAGGGCGGGGGAAGGGATCGCCATTGGTATTTTTCTTCTTACTTTTACGCGGAGGACACGTTCTGAGTATGTACATTACAACACAGCGAAGGGTATATATTATTTGTTATAGTATGTTGGACCTTTTTGTTTCCTTGTAATTAATACACTAATAAATTTATCAAAGAACCAGATATTGCGTCGTTAATATTATGCACAATTCCCTGAACACGTTGGTTAAACAATAGTGTCTCCGCACTGCAAGGCTTTGTGTTCATATTTTTCTCTATCTAGATTTTACTTTTCTAGATATTGAGTCCCTGATGAATCTACCTGTGCATCGGATCAGTAATATCCTTTCTAGATAACCATCGCCAGCACTGAGTGTGAGAATCGGATCAATATTCAGCACAATGAGGATACAGCTCAGGCCATCAGTGAGGATCGGGTGTGAGCAGACCCCAGCGAGGGGTGACATGCAATATTGTCCCTGTTACACTGGGATATTTATATCAGATCAGAGCAATGGAAAAGAAATCAAAGTAAGTTTATTGTTAGTAAAGAGACTGGATATCAGTAAAATCCTTTATTCACTAAAATGTTATCAAAGCAGGAAAAATATATTACATAAAAGAATGTCTGAAGCTGTTATTATTCATCCCAAAAAACGTATTTATATTTACCTAGATATATATTTATCAACAACTCCATGTGTATAAACGGATTCAGACTTCTGTGCCAGTAATTGAATTGTGGCACTTATTCTGTATATGTGGATCCATGAAACCCAATTTTAGCACATTCGAAACTATCCAGACTTAAAGCAATTAAACTTCCACATTATAGGTCATTGGTACACGCTCACCTGTGATACTGTGTTTAGTTTTGGAGGCTGTATCTCCAGAAAGACATAAATACATTAGAGACTGTGCAAAGGAGAGCAACAAAATTGATAAAGGGTATGGAGTCATTGAGCTATGAGGAAAGGCTAGCCAGTTTACACATGTTTACTTTAGAAAAGAGGCGTCTAAGAGGAGATATGATCAATATATACAAATACATCATGGGTCAATACAGAGAACTTTCAAAGGAACTTTTTACCCCAAGGACTGTACATAAGACACGGGGGCCCCCACTAAGGTTAGAGGAAAAGAAGTTTCACAACCAGCAAAGGAAAGGGTTCTTCAAAGGGCAGTCAGGATGTGCAGTCACTGCCGGGGAAGGGTTCTTCACAGTAAGAGCAGTCAGGGTGTGGAGTCACTGCCAGGGAAGGGTGCTTCACAGTAAGAGCAGTCAGGGTGTGGAGTCACTGCCCGGAAAGGGTTCTTCACAGTAAGGGCAGTCAGGGGGTGGAGTCACTGCCGGGGAAGGGTTCTTCACAGTAAGAGCAGTCAGGATATGGAGTCATTGCCAGGGAAAGGTTCTTCAGTTTCACAACCAGCAAAGGAAAGGGTTCTTCACAGTAAGGGCAGTCAGGATGTGGAATTCACTGCCAGAAAAGGTTGTGATGGCAGATTCACTGGATATGTTTAAGAAAGGATTAGATACATTTTTAGCAGAAAAGGACATTCAGGGTTACCAGGACCGCTAATTTAAATAAAGGACAGTAGTGGAGCAAGGTAGAAATGTATGTATTTATTTATCTTATGATTGCAACAGTTTGGGGGTTGCTTTATATGGATTAACTTCAAATATAAGGATAGAGATCGCAGGAGATCCAAAATAGGTTGAACTAAACTAACTAAAACGGTGCATGGCCTGTGTCACACACCATCAAATTTAGATATTTTCCCAAATATTTCTTGCCCCTTCCCTAGTGATAACACAAATACCCTCTTGGACATGTGCACAGCCCAGTGGTGATGCTAGGAACTGCAGATATGAAATCGTTTTCAGGGCAGGTTGTTACGTGGCACCCCCAGCACTGAAGTAGTGGATCAGTGGAATAGCCTCCTATGCGAGGTAGTAGAGACTAATAAAGTAGATCCATAAAAACATTATTGGGATATTAAAATCTTACAAAACCTAAGAATCAAATAGGGTCCAGGACCATTATGAGTTTGTACAAGTAAAAAGAGGTCAGACTGCATGCGTCAGGGGGCTGTTATCAGCTGCTGAATCCTCTGTTTCTGTGTTTCAGGTGCTCAGAAGTTTTATAGTCATCTGAAGATAGATAAACAATTTCAGCTCAGACTTTCAGGGCCGGATTCAATTAATTGCAGGAATTAGTAAAATCTGCTATGTAAATTTATGGAACTAGCACAACGGGTCATTGAATCTGTGGGCACATACTGTCTTGTGGTATAACGGCTCCTTAGAGAATATTGTCGTGTCCGCGTCTTGTTCTATCCACTCTCATCCATGTCTCCTGAGTTTGTCGCATATAGGAGAGAAGTAGAAGGGGGGCACGGGAGGGGGTAGAGCTGTGTCGGTGATGGACCGGGGTCATTAACCTTTGCTTTAGGGCATTAGTAACTCAGGGAAACACTGATATCTTGCTTCTCTCTGCAATGGACCATGAAACATTCATTTCAATATCATTTAGCATTAACGCCTAACATTATAATTGATGACTGAAGCACTGAAATAACGGGGAGAGATTGATGACACTTTTCCCAGGAGGTACAAGATAGATTGTATTGTAGGATAGTTACCTAAAATTAAGTTACCACTAATTTGCAAAATACTCTTAAGCCCACCCGGTCTGTCTGCGGTTGCAGTCCCTGTTACCATAGGCGGCTTTTAGAGATAGAGAAACCTGAGAGTTACTTTTCGGGTCTCTCTATTTTGAATATGCAATCTTTTTAGAATTTTTGTTTATGAATGGGGGAGTATGTCCCACCGCAGGAATCTCCGGAGA
>WWET01006510.1:34091-45789 GCA_011038615.1 Limnodynastes dumerilii
AGTGTGTGTGTTTTACATACGTACAAACATATATATACACATATATTTATCACATTATTTATTTTTTTATTTTGTCATTAGAACATGTTAAACATAATGTATTTTAACATTTTACAGACAAAACCAGGACTTACATCAAAATGTTTGGAACAGTTATTACAGGTATGATCATTTTTGTGTTGTGTTTATTATTGTTAAACAAGATATTACACTGTAATAAAAGTAGTTCCAAAGAGAATAAGGTTTGTGGGAAAACTCATAAATAAAGGATAGATTAACCAGCACCATAAGGTCTGGAAATTTATTTAGTAACAGCTGTTTCAGATCTTGGCACAACCCTGGCATTTGGGACTTGTGCACTGAGGGACATATAGGGAAAGGGAGGGATAGATGGAAATAGTCAATGTACAGTAAGGGCTTGGCAAGGCAAGTGCACCTGACCCCGGTCAGAATGCAGATGTAACAAAGGTCTGTTTCCGTTAAAACATTTGCACCTTCTGCAGGTCAGGTCTAAGTTCCCAATAAACAAAATATTACAGCCACTTTTATTTAAATTTCAACCTTGAACATCATATATTTAGTCAGGAAATTGGTGCTGCTGTTTAATGCTGCTATCAATTCTAAAAATATACAGTTTAAAAAAGCTATTAAAAACAATGTATTTGTTTAATTTACTATTCATATATCATCTGAGCTGTTCACTGTATTTTTAACAATCTTTAGCAGCCTCAAAATACAGGGCTCCATTCAATTAGCTGCGATGATAGGAAAAATCTTGCAGCGCGCAATTGCCCATTTTTATGCAAACCTCGATGGGGTTCACATAAAAATTGCCCCGAATAAATTTTCAGAATTAGCTTTGCACCGCAAATAATGCTGGTGCGAAGGCTCAGAGTATTCTACACTGCCCTTGCATTTGGGCACATATCTACTTACAGCTTAACTGCTGTGTTTCCATACCCTGTGTGGCGTATATGCTGGCAATTTCAAATAACACAGTTACGTATGGTTCTAGATCTCATGGAACCTGCGCCACAATTCCAAGCACATTTATGTGTGGATATGCGCTCAGATCGCGATCAAAGCCACTATTTTCAAATAGTTTTTTGTTTAACTTCATTATAAAGCTGCTAAATAGCAATACAACAAAAAGAAGCCAATAATGCATCAACCAATCTGCTATTTTATAATCACAGACTTCAATTGTCTTACACTAATATTATAACTTTTTTACCTTCTAGGATGGTATAAAGCTGATTATCGACTTGAGAGATTTAGCATGTCAAGTAAGGCACAACATAATATTACATTTATTTTTACTATTTTAAATATATTGATTGACAATTTTTTTGTCCCTCAACTTTTACGCACACAACCCCTGTTCGTAATGGAGGATTATGCATAAGGGCTTAGCTAAGCCCTTACTGTACGATTTAAATAGCCTCCCTGGCCACCATGTGTAAACTCTGTATGCATGGCGGATCATCTTGCCACACCTTCGTAATTGGTTACTTTACGTAATTCAGAATCATTAGTCGTGCATTTTGATGTGTAACCATCATGTTCACACATGCACAGGATGCGCACGACAAGACACCTACGCATCCTGAACACGTAAGTGGCCTGTCACAATTCTAATATGGGTCCCTTGTTAATATTTATACAATGTATGAAGTTGTAGTGTGGTATTTTCAATTGAGCACTGTTTACTATACAGCACACTACCTCTAATTTCTTTGGCTACTAACGCTACAGACCTAAATGCCTTATTGAGAATGCTTCTATAACCTATCCATTAGGTGGTTCTGCATTTCCCCACGCTTTGGAACCAGACTTTTATTTACCCATATATGTTTTTTTTATTATTTCTTTAACTTTATCTTTATTAAAGCAAGATGCTCAAATTTCACAAGAATAATCAATAACAGGATGATAATATAATAAAGCGGGCATCAATGAAGATTACAATGCAGTGTTATGGATACCTGAGGCTCGGTATAAAGATTGCAGATATGCAGTATCAAAAATAAAGGTTTATTGCAGATAACAAGGTAACAAAGCAGAACAGTACAGAAAGACAGAGAGTCACTATGTACAATGACCAAGGTAATTGAGTAATGTAGGCAAGATACAGGTAATGGTAACAAACTGATGCAGATAAGATACTGGAAAAATAACAGATATATACAGACAAGATACTGGTAAAGTAACAGACTGATGCAGACAAGATACTGGTAACGTAACAGGTATATGCAGACAAGATACTGGTAATGAAACAGATATATGCAGACAAGATACTGGTAAAGTAACAGACTGATGCAGAGAAGATACTGGTAAGGTAACAGGTATATGCAGACAAGATACTGATAAGGTAACAGATATATGCAGACAAGATACTGGTAAGGTAACAGATATATGCAGACAAGATACTGGTAAGGTAACAGGTACAGACACTGGTACGAATAGCAGAGATAAACAACATAAATAAGGAACCTAAATGAGCAGGCAGGAATGGAGGAAGAATCAAGTCCCAGACAGAGTGCACAACAGCAGCCACTACTGGCAGGTGATAGAAATGTCCACAATAAAATAACAATTCCAGGTCTGCCCCTATGTAACATGCAATACTATAAAGGGAGGGGAACTGTCATAGACTACAGTCGATAGTATAGGACACAAGAGCAGAGAGAGGTATTCTAGTTAGAGAGTGCCCTAAGAGGGGAAGAAACCAGGATAAAGGGTTAGGTTGGAGAGGGCTGGTAGTCACCACAGAGGTGGAAGGGAGAGAGGGGGTGATGGAAGAGGGGAACTCGAGAGTTGTTGGTTAGCTTGAAGAAGGAAGAACAGTTAGTGGAAGTTAGGAGGGGGGTTAGATTGAGATACCAACCAAGAGGACCTAACAATGTAAAAGAGGTCATCGCGATCATGAAGGTGATAGGATTTTTTTTTTCATACTTGCAACAAACCTGACAATAGTGGTAAGGGCCAACTAACTACTGCTAGAATATGAGAGATGGGTTTTGCATAATGCTAATTGACATCTAATGCAGAAGGAATGTACAAGGATCCTTAGGGATCGGGAGAGGGATAGTAAAATTTAGAAGAGTACAAACTCTGTCCCAGAAGGATGAGATTACTGGGCAGGTCCACCAGATTTGTATAAAAGTACTGGGCTGTCCAAATCCCCTCCAACACAGGGGGGAGGTTGTGGGAAACATAGTAGATAGCCTATCGGGGGAGATACCATCTATAATACATTTTGTATGCATTTCATTAATTCTAGTAGATATGGAGGATTTGCTATTTGAGATCTAATTGTTTCCCAGGTATGATCATCATTAATGCGCCATTTAGTTAGAGATGACCAGTGAGCAAGGCCAGATAGATCAGGCATAATTGGGGCATGGTCAGACCAGGCATGGGGGAGTTTAGATTCACCATGAAGATTAAGAGCCAGGGCATGGCTAAGCAGGATAATGTCTATGCGAGAGTAGGACTGGAAGGGAGGAGAATAAAAGGTATAGACCCTAGTAAGGGGTTCGCAAACTCGCCAGGTATCATATAAGTTGTGGAGTTTTAGGAGGGCTTTAGAATTATGAGAGTCTGTTGGAGCTGGGGAGGGATGGGTAGTAAGAGATTTATCAAGGTTGGGGAAGAGAGTAGAGCTAAAATCCCCTCGGTGATGGAGGAAGCCCAGGTGGCGGAAAAAATTAGGTTGTTCTTGATTAGGAGTGTAAACATTAACTAGTGTACATAATAGGTGGTTTAATGTCCCTATGAGGATTAGGAATCAGCTCTCTGTCTCTCTATGTGCCTCAGTTACTAAGGTCAATTTTTGACAGCGATTCTACATCGATGATCATCGCTGGATTTTAGCGATGATTTTTTTTTTTTTTTAACCAAAAATCAAGGCATTTACTATGCCTGAATTTTTGGCATCGATGTAAAATCGATGTTAATTGATTTTAAAATGGAAAAAATCGCCATGCTTATCTATTAGAAAGCACGGCGATTGTCCATTTCAAAATAGGCATGCATTTTTAAATCACTTATCCTGCTGACGCATATACCACTATAAGGAAAATCCTTATAGTAGTGTAAGCAGCAGCCTGATAAGTGATAGAATTCTACAAGCAAATGTGTTATGTGTTCCTAAAAACTTTTAAAAAGTACCCAAATAAACATTGCAATATTACATGACCTAACACTACATGTTAAACCCTCAATAAAATGTGTAAAAAAAATGTCCCTTAGTGTGTATATCGATTATAATGGTGGCCACTGTGACAAAATGTACCCTAAAGTGTATTTACTGTAAAAATGTGTAATAACATAATAAATAAAAGTAGCGACTCACCGTTTAGCAGCAGTCATCTGTCTTCGGATGACTTGCCTGTATTTTCAGCTTCTTATGAAGATCTTCTGAAGATTTTTACTTGTAGAATTCTATCACTTATCACTACTGTAAGGATTACCATGGCCGCAAACACATGGCCATGCTTTACCTTATAGAAGTATATGCGTCGGAAGGATAAATGGTAGAGAAATGCTTCTAGTGTTTTTTACTTTGTGAAAAACACATGTCAACTATGTTGACATATGTTTTTCTGTTAAAGTGTGAGTTGCTTTCTAGGAAAGCGCCTCACGCAGGAGGCAATTTTTTTTTTAGCCCTCACTGATCGCACTAGAGGCAATTTAGTCAAATCACCTTTAGTGAATGAACTGTGTTGTATAGGTAACATTTGAAAAGTCAGGACTGGGAGGGTAGAGCGATGTTGGTCAAGTTGGTGGTGAAAAAGCCCAAAGTTCTGGGACTTTGGCTTTAGTAAATACGACGATGGTGGAAAAAAAAAGCTAATGTCCCGGGACCTTGGGCAATTTTGCAAACATCGCCCTTAATAAATAATGCCCTATGAATATCAACAAACTCGAAGGTGAGATGTTTAGATATCAGAATAGTGACCCCTGTCCTCTTCTGCCTGGAGTCAAAAGCATGGAAAGTGGTAGGGTATTTTTTGGTTCGGAGTTATAGTTTTCATCCAAAAAACACACTTCCTAAAAACTCCTAACCTATATCTGCTTTGAGGGAGGAGAGGGACAAAAGGAGTTTATTAAGTTAAGTCCCTTGACATTGTATGAAGATGAGGGATTATGGCCACTAAGCATAGGGCCATAGGTAGTGTAGAAGGGTGAGATCAAGAGAAAAATATAAAGTTTAGGAGGGGGAGGGGATGGATTGAAAAGGTAAATAGAGTGAAGCGGGTGGCGACCCAGGGGAGGGGAAGGGATGTGGGGGCATGGTGGCACCGCGAGATATGTTTCAGCTGCCATTAGTGCCAGTAAGGTGGAGAGGCCATCATAACAAGATGCATGGGATGAGGACAGGCAGAGAGCCCTTTTTTAATATTTCACTATCAGCAGTACCATTAATTTTAACATTATTTGTGTATGTTTATGTTTTTAGATTATTATCATGTGTTATTATTAAAGATTTGTCATTTGTTATTAACAGTTGTAATCATCAGAAAAATAGAATCATTTTAATAGTTTCTGGGTGCTGATAGGGTGGCACTTATTAGTTAATCTTGTGAGAATCTGATAAAACTCCTTCAACCTTAACTAAATTAATACACGTATTACAGGTGAAACTCGAAAAATTAGAATATCGTTCAAAAGTTAATTTATTTCAGTTATTCAACTTAAAAGGTAAAACTAATATATTATATAGACTCATTACATGCAAAGTGAGATATTTCAAGCCTTTATTTGTTTTAATTTTGATGTTTATGGCTTACAGCTTATGAGAACCCCAAGAGGGAAATTTCTCAAAATTAGAATATTACATGAAATAAAAAAAAAAGGTTTTAAAATACAGAAATGTCAGCCCTCTGAAAAGTATACTCATACATATGTACTCAGTACTTGGTTTGGGTCCCTTTTGCACAAATTACTGCCTAAATGCGGCGTGGCATGGATGCTATCAGCCTGTGGCACTGCTGAGGTGTTATGGAAACTTCACACTGGACTTCAAGCATCTCAGATTGTGTGCCTCTCCATTCTTCCACCAGACTCTGGGACCTTAGTTTGCTTTTTTTAGCCCAGGTAAGATGCTTCTGACATTGTTTGTTGTTCAGGAGCGGATTGACAAGAGAAATACTACATTTGAAGCCCATGTCCAGGATCCGTCTGGGTGTGGTGGCTCTTGATGCACTAACTCCAGCTTCAGTCCACTCCTTGTGCAGCTTTCACACATTTTTGAATGGCCTTTTCCTGACAATCCTCTATGGTCATCCCAGTTGCTTGTGCACATTTTTCTTCCACACTTTGCTCTTCCACTTAACTTTTTTTATTAATCTGCTATGATACAGCACTTTGAGAACATCCAACTTCTTTTGCAATTTCCTTTTGAGGCTTTCCCTCCTTGTGGAGGTTGTCAATGATAGTTTTCTGCACAACTTTCAGGTCAGCAATCTTCCCTATGATTGTGAATTCTACTGATCCAGACTAAGAGACCATTTAAAGGCTCAGGAACCTTTGCAGGTGTTTTGGGATAATTTGCTGATTAGAGTGTGACACTTTGAGCCTACAATATTGAACCTTGTCACATTATTCTAATTTTGTGAGATTTTGACTTTGGGGTTTTCATAAGCTGTAAGCCATAATCATCGAAATTAAAGCAAATAATGGCTTGAAATATCTCACTTTGCATTTAATGAGTCTATATAATATATTAGTTTCACCTTTTAAGTTGAATTACTAAAATAAATGAACATTTGAACTATATTCAAATTTTTCGAGTTTCATCTGTAGGAGAAGAAGTAAAACTCCTTTATTTCATAGCAGTCAGACAGCATAGCAGGTAACATCAGTAACAACAAGTTGGTAACAACAGTGCAGCATGTAAGTGTCACAGCATAGTTCACAGACACTTCACAGACTCTTCAAGTGCTCCAGAGGTCCCTATGCTAACACAACCCCCGGCCCATCACTTGGGGGCATACGTGCAGAGGGGCGTGGTTTAAATCCGTACGGTCAAAGTTATGTGAAAGTGGGTGGGGGGAGGCATTTATATGACCATTTGAGGGCGCGATTAGTTAGATACACACGTACGGAAGTAATATACGCTTGTAAATGCAAGCGTACAGATAAGGTTGCCCTATGGAGTCGGAAGTCACCGACAACACGGCCGTGTGAGGGGATTGTCATGGGTGTTGCCTTGCTATGTGCGTGTGTATAATTGTGTACTTTAAACAAACGGATCTGTGAATAGGGCCCTCTGTGTGTAAGCAGGGCAGACAGAGGCTCAGCCCATTGATAAACTAGCAATAGGATATCAGTCCAGTCACCAGGTTGCAGTTTCTAGTTGCAATTTCTAGTAGCCATTGCAACCAGTAAGAGTCAAATCCTGTGTAAAGTAGTGAAGAGCTTTGTTCTACCACTATAGTGTATACCAGAATTAAGGGTTGTATGACTTGAATCTTGATTGTGTTCCACTATATGACTATTAAAGAAATTATTCAGTTGTTTAATCTTTCTGCATTGCTTAAACTATTAAAATATATTAAATATGTATACTTTTATTAGATTCAAGAAAAAACATTGAATTATGCACGAATCTCAGAAATTTTGGTAAGACATTTTTACATCAAATTTCACATTCATTTTTTATATCTTATTAAAGTCCAGTGGAGTTTATAAGTTAGAGTCCACTTTGTGAAATGAAATATTTTGCTGTATTCTGCAAGGTAAAATTGTTTGTAAACAGTAACTTTTTATACTATTTACTAAAACTAAAGAATATTCCTGCTTAAATTTAAACCTAGAGACTTTTATTAATCAAAATGTCAAAGTTCTAATGCCCACCTCACACCAATGCATGGAATTAAATGGGTCAGAGGTAAATGAAACATAAAAAATTCTGTAAATGAGTCTTGGAATTCACTGCAAATGATTAAAGAATGACAATTATATGATAATTAGCAAATTCTTGAATTATTTTGTATGTCACCTCATCCATAGGCATCGGAATGGGGGGGGTGAGGGGCTTCTCCCCCACAAAATATGAAGGGAGCAATCTCACAGTGGAGGTGTAGCAGCAAAGGATTGCACAGAGACAGTGCTAGAAGATACAATGAAAGGGCTGTAACCCTGCCATACAGACATTCAAATGAATTGGCGGGGAAGCCCAGACATGCATTGATCCACGTCCGTTCGGACGCGGATCAATGTGTAAAAGTTAAGGTAGGGTTATGGACACGTAAGTATCCAGAATTACTACCAATAGAGGAAAGTGTTGAGTTTGATTCTTAACTATAAACAGCATAATATGAATGCAATAACAAGTGGCAAGGATCCGCATGTAATGATACCATACCATACACAAAATAATGAAGGTCCAGTCGCAGGTTCTGAGGCACAAAAAGATATATTACCAATAATGAGCATTAATCCAAACAGCACCACTCCCAGATACAGCAAGAATACCAGCACTGACATGAATTTCTGACAGAATCCTCTGCCGTCCAACGAGCAGGCATATCTTTTATAACAATTATTATCAAAGAGTTGATGACATCACTGCAATCTGATCTTCTGGCTTATGGTTGGTGGATTCCTCAGGTCATCCTATGGATCCCATGGTGATTGGTCCTTGGAGGGCATTTTGTTCTCTTAGTAGCATCATTAACATATTACACAAGGTTTACTTAACTAAATGCAAAGGTCTTGACCATGTGGTCTTACACAAAGAAACATAATATCATTAATCTATCTATACCTATAACTTGCGCACATTAGATGCGTATCGCATAATAAATCATATAATTGCTAATACAACAAGAAATGCTACTCTATAAGTCTAAACGTGACAATAATATAATCTTCCTAAGCTAAGCATTCTATAATAGGTGAATGAGAGCTCCTGTGAATAAAACATATCTTTAAAAACATGGAACACATTTTAGTGTAACATACACAATGCACTTATATGGATTTAGGACTGGGAACATAAGTATATCATCATGCCTAAAGATGAGCACACACATGGTTCACGTATGTGGTTTTGTGAGCACGCACGTAGCTACATACATGGTTGTGTATACACGGGGTTGTGTGCGCATGTTTCCCTTCATGAGTATTGTTTTGTTTGATTCAAACATAAAAACTTTATTATTGTCACCTCCAAATAATATTCTTTTTTATAGTTTATTTTTTCTTATTTAATTTAACAGGAGTGACTGGGACGTTCACTCCCCTCTTCCTTGCATAATTTCAGACCCCTGCACGCATGTCTGGATCTGGCCAACTCTTACTAATAATAATACTCTTACTATTATTTTATTTGGGAGCAAAAAGGGGGTGTTTCCCTATTTTTTTTGCTTAAACCACAGGCACAAGTGCCACGTTCCAAGGATTTTCGAAGGCAGGACAGGACATGGCAGGAAGCAGAAGCTATCCCACTGTGGTAGGTGGGGAAGTATGGTAATAGTACAGCAAGGGCATAATAAGCACCCCCTGGACTATTAAGACTTTTGTTTGGCTTATTAATTATTTCTATTGTCTCTCAGACAGTGCAGTAGGGTCATGTTGGTGAGGGTTCATCCTTAGAAACTTATTGGGCATTACATATGTTGCCTCGGGATCCACAAAATGTAAAGACTTCTTACTGATTCCCCTTTTTCAAATTAAATTCTCTATAATTCATAAAGTAAAATATAAATGTAGTGATAACAAAGACCTGGAATATAAAAGGTGACATCAAGTAAATAGTTAGAGGGTTACCTCAAATGATACTGTGTCCAGTGTATACTTTTGTTCTCCCTCTGTTGACAGCAGAGGGAGACATATTACACTTTTTAACCTCCTAAATTTGTTAATGCCATCAAGTATTCTACGTAGAGTGAATAAGTAATTGTAATATTTGAGGCATCACATGAAAATAAAATGTTATATAATAACATTAGCAACAGTTAGTAATGCTATATCAGCAATTACATATAGTATGAAGACTCCTGCCTTTTACATCTTTTAAATTACCTTACTACTATCAAATTAATTTCTTATTTATAGTACGAGGGAATTGCTTTTATTTTATAATCCAACAATATTTGTATCACTTTTATATGTTCTAGAATTGTTAGTTGCATTAATCCCAATTCTCCCCATTTATTTAAAAAAGGTCCAATTTCAGTTGGTCTTGATTAAAAAATACAATGGTACAGCCCACTAGCAGTGAAATGTTTTTTGTTTTCTTTTGTGGGGGGTGGTCTAAATTTATGTTTTTTTTAAATTATTCTCTTGCAAATGTTTTTAAAAAGATTTTGTAGTTTCATTGATACCTAATATAAAATGTTTCCTTGCATAGTAAGTGTCTATGTACCTTATACAATACCTGGACTTTGTTTGAATCGATGGGTGAAATGAGGATGTGTTGTCGACTGTATAATGATAATACAATGATCTAATAATCCTAATGGTGTGGGTCTGTAGTTAGAATGGTCCTTTTATACCAACCAGTTTCAAACAAGCTCTCAAATCAATTGCTTCAGCCTCACCAAGGAAAAGCAGTCGATTATCCCAAGAAATAAGTTGCAGTGGTAAGTATTTTGCAAGTCCAACCCCTATCCTAATCCTTACCCTAACCCTCCCCTTCCATTGCCCTAGCCCTCCCCATCCCTTTCATTACCCTAATTCTAACCCTCTCCTCCCTGCAGCCTTACCATAAGACTCTCACTGCAACCTGATCCTAAGACTCTCTTCCCTGCAGCCTAACCCTAAGAGTACCCTCCCTATGGCTTAACCCTAAGACTACCCTCCCAGCAGCCTAAACCTGCAGCCTAACCCTAGGACTTCCCAAAGCTGGAAGTTGGAAGTTGACAAAGCAGTGGGAACTTTACGCCATCTCTCCATTCAGTTGGAGTCAAACAGCTGCTATGATCATGTGTGGCCAGCAGCTTGCAGGTTAGAGATCATTAAGCATTCAAAGCTGGGCTTGAAGTGAAGGGGTAAACGGGGGTATGCCATACCTTTACTTCTCCCACTGATTTAATATAAAAGCAATAAATCCTGATTCACTTCTGTTATTTTTAAATGTCCATACCGTCACTTCTAAATGTCCATACCGCCACTTCTAAATGTCTATACCGCCACTTCCAAATATCCACTTTGACCGCTGATTCAGAGTCCATGAGTGCTGAGTGATGTTTACAAATAACTTGCCAGCAGCTGACAACTGTACAACCCCCTCTAGAAAGTAATTAATTAACAGCATTACGTGCCTCAAATCTGCCAGCCACTCACAGCTTAGTGTTGTCTCTTCTTGCGTGTTCTTCATGGGTGCTTGGTAGATGGCTGCCCTTTCTTCTCTGAGCCTTGAAGCAGTCGCTTCCCTTGTCTATACCCATTGTAGTTATGCCTCTGGCACCATTTCTCAGCAAGGAGTTCCCTCCTATGGTACACTTGGATGCGGTGTTGGGGAAAAGTGGATCTCCACAAATGGCTCACAAACAGAAGTTAAACAATGCAATGTTTTAAAAAATTTTAGCATAGTCCTAATTATTATTTTTCACCATAACTATGTATTGAAATAGTTCAAATATTTTCATGAATTGTGTCTTTATTATGTTTTAAGAAACATGTTGGCTGTTTTCTTGGGGATCTTCTGCAAACACACAATCCAATTGTAAGTATTATTATTTAT
>WWET01006510.1:45972-61299 GCA_011038615.1 Limnodynastes dumerilii
TATATACACAGCATTTTACACCAAGAAAAGCAAATGGTAACTGGCCGCGCTCCCACTAACCTGCTACTGACCACCACTATTACACACTACTTCCCCTTCCCACAAAAATACACAAATTAATATGTTCTTTCAGATCAAATATGTACAAAATAGAAAAAGTGCCAATAAAAGCGCTGGTTGAACCTAAATCTTTACAGTGCTTCAAACACCGTTCAATATAACGCAAATGCAATCAGGAGATAAACCCGGGGTCATGTTAGCTTTGAAAAAGGAGAAGTAATTGCAGTAACATAGAAACATAACATAGAAACATAGAAAGTGACTGCATATAAGAGCCACATGGCCTATCTAGTCTGCCCATTTGTTTAATCAAAACCATACTGACCCTAGACCCTATTTACCCTCAATTTGGTTTACAATTAAGGATACCCTTATATTTATCCCAAGCATGTTTAAATTGTTCTACTGTAATGGCCTCACCCACCTCAGATGGGAGGCTATTCCACTTATCTATCACCCTTTCAGTGAAGTAATTTTTACACACATTTCCTTTGAATCTACCACCCTCCAGTTTGTATCCATGCCCTCGTGTTCTGTTACACCTTTTCTTTTGAAAAATGGTACCCTCCTCTAGCTGGTCACAACCCTTGATATATGTGAAAGCTGCTATCTTGTCCCCCCTCTCCCTTCTCTGCTCCAAGCTATACATGTTTAGTTCCTCTAGCCTTTCTTGGTATGATCTGTTACAAAGGCCATGGACCATTTTAGTTGCTCTTCTTTGCACAGTCTCTAATGTATTTATGTCTTTCTGGAGATATGGCCTCCAGAACTGAACACAGTATTCTAGGTGAGGGCGTGCCAATGATTTATAAATCACTACTTCTCTCTTTCTGCTACTAATTCCTCTCCCTATGCAACCAAGCATCTGACTTGCCTTTCTCAGTGCTTTGTTACATTGATTGGCTACCTTTAAGTCACTGGAAATAATGACTCCTAGATCCCTTTCCTCCTTGGTAGATTCTAATGTAATGCCATTAAGGAAATATAAAAGTAAGAGAGAAATACTGGGACTGATATAACTGCATTTATTTGGAAGATAATTGAAGGACTTGTTACTTCAAGGACATAGAAATTATTTGCCATTTGCGTTATTTTGAACTGTTTGAAGCACTCTGAAGCTTTAGGTTGAACCAGAGTTGTTATTGCCACTTTTGCTATTTTGTACATATTTTACACCAAGTGCCCAAAAAACTGCAGTTGAACAGTGCAGGTCCACAATTCTGAAAAGACAAAATAAAATTAAATGTAGTATGTAGATCGCTCAGCGCTGTTTGTACCACTCTTCTTTTTTTCTGCATGGTGTGAGATTTACAAGAGCTTTGTGGAGTTCTGTGGAGCAATTTTTAGAAGATTTCATTTGAAATTGCTGGTCTTAATATGGATTTTTTAATTTAGGACTGTGTTAAGAGATTGTTATTCTATTACTGTGGTATGAACAATACTGAGCAATCTGTATACTACATTTCCTTTTTATTTTATTTAATTTTTAATTATAAGTGTTTAATTCCCTTTCAATGTTTAAGTTATATATAACTTTTACCAAAGAAAATGTTAAACCAAAACATACACAGCATCTCTGATAAAAGGTATACCATATTATATCATGCAATGCTAAATGAGGTGTTACCTCTTTCTCTAACTTTTCCAAAAGCCAAGGTATAGTTCCATTATTAACCATGGTTGCCGACTTTTGGCAGCTTCCCTCCGGGAGATCCCGGAGAGAAGCTAGCGACACATATAGGGGGCGGGGCTTAATGACGCGTGTTATGCAAATCGCGTCATCAGGCTTCGCCCCCTGGCTCATACTGACCCGTTTTTACTTTAAATAGGGGTCGGGACGGGGCTTGATGCCGCAAATTGCGTCATCAAGTCCCTTCCTGTGCCTAGCAAGACTAGTATACTAGTGTTGCTAGGCAGGGGGGCAGGACTTGAGGCCGTGGTTTCAGTAAAACCACGGGCCTCAAGTCACTTGCGGGAGATTTGCTGGCTCTCCCGGGATACCGGGAGTACTGCCCGAATTTCGGGAGTCTCCCGGACATTCCGGGAGAGTCGGCAACCCTATTATTAACTGATGCCTATCACAGTGAGCTAAAAAAAACAAACATAAAATAACATCATTGAGTGATGCTTTACTAAGCCATCAATTCTGACTGGTAATATTATAGATAAATAATAGAGACTGTAAAATTATAAAAAAAAAACTTAAAAAAATAAGAACATTTAGTAAACTTTATTAAAGATAAAAAATGTTTTGTAATATAGCTTGCATTATAAAGAAAATTTTGTAATTCAGACACCTGGTTAACAAAACAGAAGATGTACTTATACTGCCACAGTCCTTAATAGTGTAAATCAGTTCCCCATGATTTTCATGTGAAAGATTCAACAGCCAGATAGTCAATAAGTAAACGACACAATAAACCTAATTTACAAAACACAAAGGGCTGGATCCTAAACTAAGAACGACAGGGGACTTACGCAAGTCAGTTTTTACGCCTGCAGACCTTGTCGTAAAAGTTAAGATAGGAATCTGGACACGTAAGTTTCCTACTGAGAGCAGGGAGTGCAGGGGGCATGCACTCCCTGCTATGGCTGCGTAACTACGGACCCCCACACACACATAAAGCGTGCAGGGGGTCTGGATCTACCCCAAAGTGGCTAAGGAAACTAAGACATGTGCGCCAACATATTATGCCAGTTGGCTTTTATAGACAAGACTCTCTTCCTAGTCTTCAGGAAGAAATGGGTGTCAATATATTTTAATTATAACTACAGAATAGGAGGAATATTATACATAATTTGATAATACAGTGAACAAAAGATTTTGTTCATAAAGCAAAATAATTGAAATACACCCTAGAGGGGTATAGGGTGTTTCTGACTAAAAAATATTATTTAATCTAATAAAAGGTGTGGTTGTTATTGCTTTAACACTTCATCATAAGTGAAAGGAAAAAGGAATGAATGAATTATTTAATGCATTTTGCACGTAGAAAATAATTCTGCCTACTATGTAATTTCATTAAAGCCTTAGATTAGCAGTAGGGGCGTTTTAAGAAGTGAGGGGGCCCGTGTGCAGGAATTGCACATGGACCCCCCACCCTCCTTACCTGACACAGGACTGTCCAGATTCGTGGGCCGTTAAGCCCGCCCCTTTTTCGCCCCATGAATTGGAACAATCCCACCGCAGGGGAAGGGGGACTCATTCGGCATCTATTTCTTCCCTCCGGAAGATCTTAGAGGGAAGAAATAGATGCTGAATGGTCCCCTTCCCCTGCCAACCCTGGGTGCAGGATGCATGCCACAGGACCCCCTGTTCTGAGGGGCCCGTGTGCCCTGCACACCCTGCACCCATTATAGATACGCCTATGTTTAGCAGTCTTTCAATTCAATTATGTTATATAGTAATCATGCATATATGTGCTGCTTAACAAATGTAGCAGTGAGGACCAGAATCACAGATACGTTTTTGCGTGGGGTTGCATGGGTATTTTTAGGAGCAGATTAACTGTGCATGGGTAGAAACTTCTTCCACGCAAGTTATGTAGTATCTACACACGTAAGTCATTTAGGCACGGATTTGTGAATCGCACTTAGGGACATATGTATGGAGGGGCGTGCTTGTCTTCCGTACTTTCAAAGTTACGTGAGAGTGGGCAGTGAGGCATTTAAATGGGCTTTTGAGGGGTGTTTAGTACACACATAGAGATAAGGGTGTCCTATGGAGGCGTAAGTCACCGAAAACCCGTCCGTGTGAGGGGAGTGTCATGTGTGTTGCCTTGCTACGTGCCTGTGTAAATGCGTACTTGGCAAACATTGATCTGTGAATCAGGTCTAAAATTAATAAAAACATACAGATTCTTATTTCTGATATCAAGATTTACTTTTTGTTGAGTCTACTATGTTGTTTACTATATTGTTTCATGACAGTCATATTATTTTTTAGGAGGGTGCAATTACCACAGCTGATATGATAATTGATGGGTATATACGTGATACTGTCGACTCTCTCCTGGTAATTATTTTGGTACTATAGTAAACTTTCATTATATTGTTGTATAATAAGATAAAAGATGCAATTTGCTATTACAGTTTTTTATGGTGAATTTCTTGTTGAAGCTTTAAGGCACAAAAAAATGCCACTGTTTAGGGTTAGTTCTTATGGGAAGGATCTAGAAACCTAGCTCATCATTTACGTTTTTGAAAGCAAGATCATAGTAATCCAATGACAGTCTATTCTTGAAATGCAAGCTGTCATAAGCAGTAAGAACAGAAACTATCTAATAGGAACTCTGTGTCCCCTGTAAGAGCATTGCATAATTAGAAAAAAATACATTAAGTAAATCTAGGAAAGCAATGCAAGCTAATAGAGCACCCAGGCGGATGTAGGCAGCAATCCGTTCTAGACACCCTGATTAAAAGGAAGAAGATAGAGGGAAGGCAGGGAAAAGAATATAACTTGAATTTACAATCAACAGGGCAGAGGAAAACAAACAGAGTGAGTAAAGATGTTTGAGTTAATGGAGTGGGGAAGTAGTAGGGATTGTTTAGATGGAGCGTTAGTCAACTTTATTGCAGAAGTGGGCTTTTGATAGTGTTTGCAGATCTTAATAAATTGGGAGAGAAATTAGTTGGAAGAAGCACAGGAGAAGACCTAATGACAGAAAGGAGAAACTGTATTAAGTTGGAAATGGAGGGGAAAGCCTTTGGTGAATAAAAGATGGGTGCACTAAATGTGAGGGAAGATGTGGTTTGAGATGAAAGGAGGTAAGGATTGTGTGAAGACTGTGTATTTGATGGAGAGGAGTGTGAGGTCTCTAGAGAGGCCAATATAGAGACTGGTATAGAGGGCAGGCAGATAAATGCTGGGAAAGCAAAATGTATAGAGTTGAGGTTTGATTGGAAAAGGACATAAAGCAAAAGGACATAGAGGAATAGATAGGAATAATTCATAGAAGAGATTACAAGAGAGTGGATAAGAGTATTGTGAGTCTCCCATTTCAGGAATGGTCTGATCCTGGAGATATTTTGAAGGTGAAAGCAACAGAGGAAGAGAGAGGAGTAGAGGAGAACAGTGGATTGGATAAAGTTGTCAACAGATATTAAAATTAGGGTAGATGAAGAACTCAGATAGCTAAGAGAAAATAAGTCCAGTTTTAGACACTGAGCTTACTAAAGTCCTGGGAGTTCCAGGAGGAAATAGCAGATAGACAAATGGAAAATAAGAAAGGTCAAAAGGGAGAGGTCAGGAAACATTATTTTTGTTCCAGTTAATATTATCTCCTGATATATAAAACCTACAGTAGGATTTGCACAGGATTGGTATATAAATCATTTTTTGACAGCGATTATACATCGCCAGCCATCGATTCACTCAGTGGTGTATTTACATACATGGTAACATAGTTGATGAGGTTGAAAAAAGACATCAGTCCATCAAGTTCAACCTATTTTGGATCTCCTTTGATCGATCTTTATAATTCAAGTTAATCCAAATGAAGCAACCTCCATACTGTTTCAATTTAAAAAAATAAAAGAAAAATCCCTGCTGACCCAAGATGGCAGTCCTATTTCTCCCTTGCTCCACTACTCTTTAAATTAGGGGCCCTGGTAACCCTGGATGTCCTTTTCTGCTAAAAATGTATCTAACACTTTCTTAAACATATCAAGTGAAACTGCCATCACAACCTTACCTGGCATTAAATTCCATATCTTGACTGCCCTTACTGTAAAGAACCCTTTCATTTGCTGGTTGTTAAACTTCCTCTCTTCTAACCTTAGTGGGTGACCCTGTGTCTTGTGTACAGTCCTTGGGGTAAAAAGTTCCCATGAAAGTTCTCTTCATTGACCCTTAATATATTTGTATATAGTAATCATATCTTCTCTTAGATGCTTCTTTTCTAAAGTAAACTGGCTAGTCGTTCCTCATAGCTTGATGACTCTAAACTCTTTATCAATTTTGTCGCCCTTCTCCGAACCCTTTCTTGTTCCAAAATATCTTTTTAATGGATTGGTGCCCAGAACTGAACTGTTTCCTATTCTCCAACCGGTTTTTGAGCCAAGTACAAATGTTGTTTCCTAGACCCAGTTCCCTTATTATGTGGACCAATCTATTTTGTGGCACTGTATCAAAGGCTTTTGCAAAATCTAAGTAGACCACATCTACTGCATTACCCTGGTCTAAGTTCAAACTAACTTTCTCATAGAAGCTAATTAGGTTAGTTTGGCATGATTTCACAAATCCATGCTGATTTCCACTAATAATCTTATTGCACATCAAGAAATCCTGTATATTATCCCTTAGTATACCTTCTAGCAGTTTCCCAACTATTGATGTCAGACTTAAAAGGCTATAATTACCTGGTTGTGATCTTATTCCCTTTTTAAACAATGGCACTACATCTGCTATACGCCAGTCCCTTGGTACCCAGCCTGATTAAATTGAATCTATGAAAATTTTAAATAACAGTCTAGCAATTTCTGACTGTAGCTTCATAAGAACCCTTGGATATATGCTGTCAGGACCTGGAGCTTTATTTATCTTCATTTTCTTCAACCACCTGTGGACTTCTTCCTTTGTCAAATAATATTAAGTAATGGTACAGTTGCATTTAAATTTTTATGTATTATTCCTACCTTTTGTTACTCTCTAGTAAATGCTGAAGTAAAAGTGTTTAATACTCTGCATTTTACTTTTCATCATTTATCAATCCACCCATTTCACTTTTTAGGGGTCCTATATTGTCTTTTCTGATCCTTTTGCCATTTATATACTTAAAAATCTTTTTAGGGTTTGTCTTAATAAAGTCATGGCCATATATTGTCCCTCATGAAATAAGTCCTAAGTGTCCCATAAATAAAAATAAAAAAAATATTTCTACTCTTATTTAAGAAGTTATCAATCTTCTGGATAGTTGCTTGAAGCCTTCTGATGCTTGATAGAAGAATCCTTCTCCTTGTCCCGGAGAGCGATGCTGTGGGCCAGTCCTGCTCCTTTGGGATTCCATTGCTAATGAGCCTTCTGTCACTAGAGGTCCTCCTTATATAACCTCTGATGTGAAATACTATGTTTAGAGCAAATAGCAGGGCAATAATATTTTGTACACATATAATGGGGCACTTTTATTTCGGAATTAAGTATGTAGGTATGATTAATTACGATAGGGAAAACCGTTTAATTGTTTTTATTGTACATTGTCATAACACACATTAGTGATGGCGCAGCTTGCCATAAGCACTTGGCATGCTGATGCTTATAGTACTAAAAGGCACAGCATGCCCTGCAACACATGTTCATGTGTGCCTTCTAGTACTATATGCGCCTGCATGCTAAGGATTAATAGCATGCAGCGCTATGCTTTTTTATGTGTCAAAATATGTGTAAAAACTGTATTACATATGTTTTTCATACAATGCGAGTGGAGCTTTTCATCAAAGCAACACTCACAGCAGGCCATTTGCCATGACGATTTCTGTAAGGACAAATCACAGTGATTTGTCTTTTAGTAAATGAGGCCCCTACAAAACTACTGTATATTCATTTAAAGAAAATTAAATATCAGAAAACTGGGATAAAACAAAGTATGGTTATGTTTAAAACTTGAGAAAAAAACTTAAGAAATGTGCATAACACAAGAGAAGAGTGTGCTGTATGTTTCAAACTTACTGGCAGCATTCAATTACCTGCAGAGAAAGGAATCTGTGTGAAATTTCCATCTATTATAATAGGGGGTGAGCATGTTAAACTTACGACCTTACTATGGGCTTTCCACATTGCAGCAGGAACTGAATACCAATAATTATGTCAAATGACCAGATCCAAAATTAAGAACAGATTCTAAATGTTGGCCTCTGATTCTGTATGATAGCCTCCTAATTTCCATGCATCGCGATCGGCTCAAAAAATGAAATCGCACCTTTCTGGCTGCAATTTTATTTTTTGTGATTTAAAGGCGATTTAGTGAAATCGTCTTCAATGAATTACAAACTTTCTATGTTTGTAATGGAAAAAAGTCGGGATCGCAAATTTTACACCCGCGATTAATAAAACAATCAAATCGTGTGATTTGGAGCTTAATGAATCCACTTTGGCGATTTTTAAGCTCCAAATCACGCGATTTAGCCCAAATCGCGTTTAATGAATGAGGCCCTATGAACGCAAGCTGACTTATGCAAGCTGCGTTTGTAAGTGAGATTGAGTTATCAGTTCTGGATCAGGACCAAAGGGATTAATTCTCCCCCTTCCCAGAAGCTGTTAATAGATACTGCAACTTTCCCACTGAAATCTAAGCAAATTCAATAGACAATGAATGTCCTCAGATAAAGGGAATTGCAACATTTAACATTTTGTAAAATATGACAGCTCAAAATAAAAAATTTAAACTAAATTGTTTACATACACTCAAACAATTAAACTATTCGTATATTGATTAATGCTGTGTTTTTATATTGATTAATGCTGTGTCAAATAGAGTATTATTTTTTTTTAGAAAACGGCAGGTAAAGCACTTCAAACAAACTTTGAGTGTAAGTTGGTAAGTAATAATGATGATGGGCCGTATTCAGAGATCCGTCTTGCGATTGGGCCGCAAATATATACGCACGGAGCAAGTTACCCACTTTCCATTATCTAAATGCTTCCCCCCGCCCATTTCTATGCTAATCCTTCAGTGCGTATATTTCTGTCGGACTTAGGTGCAGATTTTTCCATGCCCGATTTATAAGTCCGTCCCTTAGGCATTTCCATGCTTATCTTCTACGTTGATGGTGTATAAAAGTTACGATGCATGCACAGTTGATGCGCAGTTGATCCGATCCTAAAAATAGGCACAGAACTTTCGTCAAAAACGGATCTCTGAACACGGCCCGATATTATTATTAATAAAATGTATTCAAATGTATTGTGGATAAAAACAAAAAAGATATATACCTACATATGCATACCTTTGTTTATGGACAGTGCACCAGCATCAGTGAAAATATAATCATATAATATATAATATAATAATATATAATATAATAATATAAAAGTGCTGACTTATTTTCTACTGTTCCATTACATGTTGCAAACTTTATAGTTGTCTATTTGGTAATGTTAAATGGTATTTATAGTCATATTGTATTTTAATATATATTTTAATATATACTATGCTGTCCATCCCCACCCTGTATGTCTGTACTGTATTTTGTTGTATTTTGTACGGCGCTGCAGACACCTTGTGGTGCCTTATAAATAAACAATAATAACAATAATATTTATCTGTGTACACTGTAGATGCAGGTCACTGGATAATGGATTATTACATCCACATTAATGATACTGACTAGAATGAATAAGACCATTGACTATTGTTGCCAACTTTTCATTTCTTTCCTCCATGAAACTAAAGGGAAGAAGGAGACAGCAATATGGGCAGAGCTTAATGATATGATCAAAAGTAAATCACTGTCCCACCCTCTGCCTATCAATGTGTTACTAAGGGGGGCAGTACATACTGGGATCAATGTCTGAATTTTAGGCGTCTCTTGGACATTTACAGACAGTCCTCACTATACCCTTGGCCAGTCAAAAATACCTGTGCAGTAGTGACCCAAATTATCAATATTTTAAAATAACCCACTACATCAGGTGAATGGCTTCATATGTGTCCTATATATGATACATCATAAGTGAGGTAATAAACAATGTATGGATCATAGCAGAGGTAGAACCAGTTCAAACAGTGAACTACCCTGGGGCACAAAGTGACTGGGATTCCTCTGCTGCACAGACTAGGCCCTGGCCAAAATTATATAGGATATGGTCCATGAAGAAGCAGCCTGCAGAGTAGACATACAGTTATGGGCTCACAAGATGAGGGCATCAGAGGCATAACCAGCTTTTGACATGGGTAGGGGACACATGGAAATACGTACTCCCCATTAAGAGCAAAAGAAAAATATGCATCTTTATGAAAAAACTATATAGTCCCTTAGAATTAAATTCCACAAAATGTATTTCAGAAAAATATGCTTCAATGGAGATAATAAATCCCAAAAAGTGGTGGTACCTTTAAAATTATTTAACAAACAGATTGCTAAAAAGTGGATCCTGTTAAACAAAAAAGTAACAGTTCATGGTGTTATAATAATATTCTGTTTGTTTCATGTAAGGTTGGTGGTGAACTTATTCCTGAACCTCCTGCTGATATTCCTGATGGCATCGATGATAGCGTTGTTGGTGGCACTGGTGATGGCATTGGTGGTGGCCCTGGTGCTGCTAGTGGGGGGTCCATAGGTGATGACCATGTGAAAAAGACAAGCTTAATTTGGTAAGTTTCCTAAGTCAGAATTCTTATTCAAAATCACATTCTTTTTGAGACAAACATTAATCATAAAAACTTGGACTGGCGGAGAGTTTGGCAAACCCTTAAATAGGGAATTTAAAGATGTGCAAATTTGGAACCTGGCCATTTATAGACATTTGTTTATATAAGAGTTAACTACCTGGATATGTCACCAAAATATTGACATTAAAGAGAAATAAAGTGGTAAATGATGGTACAGTACAGTAAAGAAACTGAAGTATTTTGGAGAACTGTATGGAGAGGGAATATCTGGGGACTTTTATTTATTTTATATCTTTGTATAAGAGAATAAGTAAATGCCTCCAATAACAGTAAAATATTTTCCAAACTTCACTAATGTTGTCTGTATAAGATGTTTTTTATTACACGGTTAAGATCTGAAATAAAAAACCTTTCACAGAGAATATGAATGGATGCTATAGTCAGACTACATACTGCAAATTGTAGGCAAAAATAGACTTATGGATTTTAGACAGTGATGGGCAACATAAAATTACCAGTGGCTCATTGAGAAAAAACAGGGCAGATTACTTCTACAAAACAGGGCAGTTACTTCTAACAGCATATGACCACCTCTGCACAACACAGTATGTACCGACTGTATAGTTGAGAAGAAAGTATAGTGTTTTATTCTCTATGCATCACTACATAACTACTGTGGGTGCAAGCAGGAGGAGACCCAAGGCAGCTGCCTACCCTGTACCCATGAAGGAAATGTCAGAAGTGATAGTGCTAAGCAGTCAGTGACTGGTGGTAAGACTCAGTGCTAAGCGCTCAGTCTATGAATGCTGAGCACTATTTATAAAGAAAAACCTCTCTAGTCACCCCAATTCCTGCTTTAGGGTGTGGAGGGCTTTCAAAGCTAATATTATTTCCTGTTTTATTTTGAAGAAAAGCTGTAGACTGTTTATGCAGTTATGAAGGTATTGTTTCTAACTATAATTACATTGATTAATATATTATCTTTTACAGAGACAACCATAGCATGCAGGCTTCAAGTGGGAAACGTTTAATCTGAATCTTTGCAATTTATTGATAATCGTTTACTGAAATTCTTATTTTCATTGGATAATATAGTTGTCATTGTTTGGCTCCTATATTTCCTGAAATTATTCAATAAATTTGTTCCAAATTGCAAAGTGATTTGTCTTTATTTCAGTTCCAAATGAATATATGTAATAACTTTATATAGCCAGAATACACTAAATGAAAAGAAAAGAGTAACAACAAACAGACCTATCTCCTTAAAAGATAACTATAAAATGACAGTCCTCGATTAAAAATCTATATCATACTAATTTTAAATATTGTTGTAAAGTATATGGAAACATTGCACTCAACACTCCTGCAAAGATAAAAAACTGTTGTGTGCCAGAAACAACATATCATTAAAGAAGCTTATCCAGAGTTCTTGCGCAATCGGTATACTGCACATCTGTCCAAACGTGCAACACTGGATTGGAGATATATGCACAGAGATTGCGGAGTGTAATTCCGCGACCTATGCCACTTTCCTATATTATACATAATTTTAATGTTTGAGACCTAGACCTAGTAGAGCCCAGGGCAGGGAAAAAATTCTGGCACCCCCCCACCACCAAAAAAAAAAAAAGGTATCAATAAAATCCAGCCTTTTACTTCCATCCCCTTGTAAGTGCCCAGCTACCCACTTTTGCCAATTGTTATGTGTCCCTCCAGCCTCCTCTTGTGCTCCCTTATATGTGTCCAGTCTCTTTTTGTGCCCATTATATGCCCATTATATGTGCCCATCCTCCTTTTGTGCCCACCAGGGCTGGTGCTAGAGTGTTCAGCGCCCCCCTGCACCCACCTGTTTAACAATTTATCATTATAGTTACTAGAGTATAGTATCAATGGACCCAGTTCAAGCTTAAGAAAGTGTTAGGTTCTTAATTATATGCAAGTAGTAGCAAGGCAACTCCCCTCATCACGCCCCCAGTTTTCAGGTTATTAATCGACTTAAGAATGCCATATGGCTACTTTATCTTTAGGTTGTTAGTTGTGTGTGTAGGGTGGCTAAATAAGAACATTTCTGGCTATTCACACCCAGATGCGATCATTTAAATGCCTCCCTCCACCCAAACTTCTTATGTGTGTTCTTAAGTTTTCCCGGCATGCCCCTTCCTTCTTAAGTTACTATGAACCTTGCAGCAATAGGATCGTAGTGGTGATTCACAGTAGTCCCATTCCTAAATCCAACATAGATTGCGTATAATAAGTTACTACGCATACGCATTATTTCCTTTCCTAAATATACACACCTAAAAAGTATCATTTTATTAACTGTGAATCAGGTCACATGTAAGCATCATAAAACACAATCCTGTAACCACAATATAAGAAAGCAAATCATACTATACAATACATGCAGCATCCTATTCTCCACTATACAGTTCCCATTTCATCCTTAAAAACTGCCACACAATACAGACTATGGTCCAGATTCACAATCCCGGACGTATTGCACATACGTCCTTAATTTGCCAATATTAGCTACTACGTATGCGTCCTAACTATTTACATAATCTATGTATCGTTTAGTTACATAGATTGCGTATATGCGGTCTTAGAGACCGTATATACACAAAGCCTTTAAAGACTTTAAGGACCGCATATACGCAATCTACGTAACAATACTTAGATTGCATAAAATAGTTACTACGCATGCGTAGTAGCTAGTATCGGGAAATTAAGGATGTACAGTATGTTGAACACTTACAGAGTTGTAAATCCAGCCCTAGATGTAGAACTACATTTAATGTATTAATCTAAAACTATTATAGAGTCTTATTGATATAACCAACATTGTAACCAATATTAATATTGATATTTAAACAGTTCAAAGACATACAACTCTAAATCACCTAGCATAGAGTAACCATAAAATAAAATGTTTTTAATGAAACCACTTGAGGTCATAATCCCAGCGACTGAAATTCTAGATTCATAGGGGGTGATTCAGAGATGCGACTGCGAAAAGATCGCAAATATACGCAACTAAAGTCAGATCTTAGCAGGTTACAGCCCACTGTTTAAATAGTCACTCCCCTTGCAAACAGCGGCGGATCTTAAAGTTAGACCACCATTGAGTAACCCTAACTCTATGCTGTCATTTGAGATCTTAAGGGAAGTAGTTGCGGTTATTAGAGATCCTAAGTGTCAGCCCGCGCCCACTTTCCCTCATCTCCCTGCCTCCCCCCATTTCCATGCAAATCCTTCAGTCTTAAACTTTCGCAGCACTTAAGATCTTAAGTGCTTGCGATCGATTCACAGGTCCGCGCTTAGCGAATTTAAGATCCTAACCTCTACGTAGATGGCGTTGCACTATTACTACGCATGCGCATTGATGCAAATTTTCTAAGATCCTAAATATACGCACCTAAGTAGCAAAAAAAATCGCATCTCTGAATCAGGCCCATTGAGACCTTCTGGAAACAATGGGTCTGATCCAGAACAACGCTTCGTAGCGAATTTACGCGTGGCGGACACGTAAATTTGCACTTAGGTAAGTACTGCGCATGCGCACCATAGAAAATACGCTCCGTAATGTAGCATAATTGTGAACGTATGGGCCATTCACGTATGTGTCACGTAAATACTTACATGTGGGCGTGCCAATTTTACGTGTGTCCAAAATACTTCTGAAATACATGAAGTAGGCGGGGGTGGTATTTAAAGTGTACAGTATGGGCGTGCTTAGCTGCGTAAATCCGTCTAGCCCATACGTACGTGTGCGTATGACTGCGGTTACGTTGGCAAAAGTTAAGGCAGGGTTTGGAAAGCGTATCTTGACAAAATACGTACGTTCAAGGGGTGTGCCGAGGGGAGTTAACGAATTTACGCGCACGAAAATACGCTACGCGAATAAATGTACGGCAAACGTAGTTCTGGATCTACCCCAATGTTTGCAATTGGAGAACCCAGAATAGTTCTCTCTGACAATTTCATACATCGATCACCACGCCTAGAAGTTATTTTAATTTGTTCTAATACACTGATAGTAAGACCTTTGGGGTCACAATTATGTTTAATTTTAAAATGGCGAGAGACGCTATGGGTCATTAAACCTTTTAAAATATTCATTCTATGTTCCCTAAAACGGGTTTTAAGGGACCTAGTGGTTCGACCCATGTATTGCAGTGTAAAGGGACACTAATACATAGATAATAAAAACAGAATGGAAGTGGCTCAATCAATTTACAGGTATCTGTTAAACAGGTGTGTGAAAGGCAGATAATATACATAGATTCACAGGTAAGAAATTGAGTAACAGAAAAAGATGTTTTATTAATTGTTGAACTGATAAACATAGTCTTATATGCAATATAATAATAATTGCATGTTAAACAAGTAGATTTGCTGCATTTATAGCAACCTTTGGGTCTATTTGGAAGACAACTAACCTTTCCTTCAGCCATAGATTTGGGGGTATTTGATTTCCTGAATTTACTAGAATTTTTTTTTTTTTTCATTATGGGGCACTGGTGTCTTGTTTTTTTATTTATGATGGGGCCCCGGTGGCATTTGTTTTTATTTATGATGGGGCCCCGGTGGCAATTTATGATGGGGCACCGGTGGCATTTGTTTTTATTTATGATGGGGCACCGGTGGCATTTGTTTTTATTTTTATTATGGGGCACTGGTGGCATGTATTTTATATCTTTGTGGGGACATGTGAAGGCTTTTTTATTTTTATGTAGTGGGCACAGTTTTTTTTTGTTTTTTTTTAAAGACTAAATGGCCAAGGTCTGTTTTTTTTTTAAACAGGGCATGCTGCCGATAGTAGTTCTACAAGGGCTAGCATGCCCTGTCATTCATGGGCATGCTTGTGCCTGTAGTTCTACTACCTGCAGTATGCCCTGTCGAACGGGAGGTTTATTTATTTATTTGTTTACACATGGGC
>WWET01006511.1:0-19721 GCA_011038615.1 Limnodynastes dumerilii
CACTATACTGCAGGGGTTGTGGTATGCAATAGCCGGATTGTCACTGAGACAATTTCTCCAAAATCTTTAACATATTCCCCCCTAAGCAGTTATAATCGGTAGTCACTGCACAATTTAATTTGTCGTTATTCTGTCTTAGTACTTTTTCTTTATAATCTAAAAGAGAGTCTCTCTCTAAAAGTTTTGCTCTCTGGTAACTTTCATCAATTAGGGCCAATGGATAGTGTCGTTCCAGAAATCTAGTCTTATTAACCTTTGCTTCAAAAGACTCGACATTTGAACACTTCCATCTTAGACGTACAAATTGCGAGAAGGGTATGTTATGCTTCCCTTTTTTTAAATTGCAGCTGATATATTCCAAGTAACTATTGGCATCAACTGCCTTAAAATATGTTTGTGAAACAATTCCCTTCTCTTCAATTTTAGGGGCCTTTAATTAAAGGTCCAGAAATTCGATTTTTTTTGTCCCCAAAATTTATGGTTGAACCTCAGTCCGTAATCATCAGTATTCAGACTTTCCACGAAGAGATCAAAATTAGATCGTGAACCACACCAAGGGCCATATTCAGAGATCCGTTTTTGCGGCAGTTCCGTGCATATTTTAGGTACGTTTAAAATGAGCATAAATAGTAATTTTTTTACAGAGTTCACGTAGACTATACGCACGGAAGTGCCTCACGGACGGACTTGTGAATCGCATGGCGTCACATACGTCCGGATGTGCCCCGTAAAAATACGCATGGAAGAATTTACATATAAATAGGTGGGGGGGGGCATTTAAATGATGAAAAGTGGGCGCGATTATAAAGATACGCACGAACAGAGGACATATTCGCACGGACCAGCACACGGACATTTACAGATGGTCTATGGAGGCGTAAGTGTCCGAGGGCACGTATTAGCAAGGGAAGTGACTGGGATTTTGGTGGGTGTTCCTTGCTCCATCCGTGCGTATATTTGCGGCCGATCTAAACACGTATCTCTGAAAACGGCCCCAAATCATTAGGATGTCGTCGCTATATCGCTTATAAAGCTTTATATATGACTCCATTGGATAACCATGAATACATTCTCGCTCCCAGCTGCCAAGATATAAATTCACAAAACTGGGAGCGAAAATTATACCCATGGCCGTGCCCTCGTCTGAAGGAAGAAGGTATCCAACAACACAAAATCGTTTTTCTTGAGGATAAATCTACACAGGATATCAAGAGGTCTATTAAATCCATAGAAAGATTCAGATCAGATAATAAGACCTCTTTTAAAACCTCTAGACCCTTTTCATGGGGAATAGAGGTATAAAGTGCTTCTATCTATAGAGCACCAATGGTATTCTTCTTCCCATGTTACATTAGAGACTAATTTCAAAACTTGAGTTGAATCCTTTACAAAGGATGCCAACAAAGGGACATATTTCTTGATATATATATATAAACTGTGACACATTACTCGTTACAAGCCCAATCCCCAAGATCTCATCTGACATTCATTTCTTTGGAGCCTCCTTTTCGGCTTTTGTCAGATTGCCACCAACTTTCGGCCAACTATAATCTAAAGTTTCAAAGTCCTTTTGAACAAGCTCTGTAAAGAGTTCAATGTACGGACCCCTTGATTCTAATGGTAAGAATTTAGATTTAGGTTTTAAATTGGGACCCTTCATGGAAGGTGGATCAATACCATCCACTTTAGGGGATGTTTCAAAAAGTGGCGTTTTAAAGTTAAGTTTTTGGTGTACTTTAAAAGATCAAATTTAAATTTATCTGGGAGACATGTCGATGTGAGCGACAGCCCTTTCTTTAAAAAGCTATGTTCTACGTCAGTTAGAGGAATACAGGATACATTGAATATTCCTTTATTCACACCTATCCTTTCTTTTTTCCGGGTAGATTTAACTGCCCATTTCCCTGTCTAGTGCTCTTTTTTGGGGCGTTATTCCCACCCTCTCTTTTGGAATACACCCCTTCTCTTGTTTGCATAGTTGTTGGGACCTGTTTTCTAACTGTACACATTGGGGTAGATCCAGAACTACGTGTGTGCGTACGTTTTTTAGCGGTGCGTACTTTCGCACACGTAAGGTCGCTACACTCCCCACGGCACACCCCTTGCACGGACGTATTTTCGCAAATTCCACGACCCAAACCCTACCTTAACTTTTCCTAATGTACTAGCATACGTCCGCTAACGGGCGTACAGACTACGCTAACGTACGCGGCTTAGCACGCCCATACTGTACACTTTAAATACCACCCCCCGCCTACTTCACGTAAAACGCACGGATTGATCACTAACGTAAATTTGGCACGCCCACACGTAAGTATTTACGTTTGCAATACGTGAATTACCCATACGTTAGAAAATACGCTACGTGAATGTGCGTATTTTCTGTGCTGCGCATGCGCTGTTCGTACAAATCTGCGAATTTACGTCTCCGCCACACGTAAATTCGCAGAAATGCGTATTTCTGGATCTGCCCCATTGTGTTGAACAATGTCCTACCCCTAAAAAAGTCTGCAACGCCATTGGGGTGGATGTAGATGTTCCAGGTTGAGGGTTATCCATAATCAAATCCTCCATTTCCTCTAACTGTTCTAACACCTTAAAGCGATTTTGTGAGAAAGATGCCTCTTTTCCATTTCCCTTGGTGCTAACTTGCACCTTACACTGAATTCCTTGTATATTTTCTCTCTCATTAGCTACATATACTTTGTAGGAGTTTTTAAAATTAGAGTTATTAGTTTTAATATTATTTTTATTTCTAGAGTTTACCTGAATCCACTCCCTATCTTCCCTATTGGCCCTATCCGTTATAAGACTGGAAGGTTTTTTTTTATTTGTTATAGTTCACATTTTTATTATAATTATTTGTCTTAAATTTAGCCCAATCCCTGACTCTATTTAGCTCAATCTGTATCTGCGAGCACAGTGTCAGCGCCCAATCCCTGACTCTATTTAGCTCAATCTGTATCTGCGAGCACAGTGTCAGCACGAGTCTGGATCCAACCCTATATCAGCAGTGTCAGCATGAGTCTGGATCCAACCCTGTATCAGCAGTGTCCATCTATATTGTAGCTGCTTTCATGGTGTAAATGTTTCTTTCCAATTACTAGATGTCGCTCTTTGAGGAGACTATTTTCTAAGGGCTCCATCCATTGAGCGCTAATGACTAATGGTTTTCCATGGAGATGATAGCATTGTAAATAAGGAATTCTTCGTTTTCCCATGAAAACAGCCTTCGTCAATGGAGCCTGATGTTTTTAATGCAGTGACAGCGGTGGGCCATGGGTTCAATTACTGATCAGGCACCTATCTGTCTGACGTATGGCTCTTATCTCACACCCTAAAACAAGCTACAGGTGAATAATGGGGTGTAGCAGAAAGCAGTCCTAACATCTTAGATTCATTAGCACTAATAACCTGTAACCCCAGGTACTATGGAACTACATGTCCCAGCATGATCTTCCAGGTATCACTATGTATATGTTATTGCAGCATGCTGGAATTTGTAGTTGCACAGCACCTGGAGAGCTCTAGGCAGTCTATATTAACCACTTGTTTGCTGAAACCAGACAATAATTACTACAGATATAAGGAGAAAGCATAAGAACAGTCACATAAGACTCTCATAATAACACTGCTCAGGATATAATCATGGCAGGGTAAAGGAGGCAGACCCTCCAACATGACCCCCTCCACCCGGTACACTATGCTCTACTCCTGTGTTACACACCTTTCTATTCAAATAACTAGTATAACACAGGTGACTGCAATCAGAGATTAGGAAGGAAGAGCAGGAGTAGAGCATAGTGTACTTGTTGGAGGGGGTCATGTTGGAGGGTCTGAAGGAGGTGACTTGCTTTCTGTGTGGGAAATATAATAATGATCTGACAAATGGGAATAAAAAGTTCTGTGAAACTTTTACTTTCTGTTTCTCAGGTGTAGTGAGGCAGCTCCCTCTGCTGGTGACTTCACATATTACACCCAAGCACTTCTATTGCTGGACTTCTTCATTACTACTCATACCATAATATGGAAATTTCTCATATTCCCTTTCCCTTCATCTACATCCTATTCAGAGAAAGATATGCAGGGAACAGCAGGGATTTACTTGTTGGGATCTTGGTAGCCAGGACGGACTACATTTCCCAGCATGTTGCATTCTGTAGTCAAGTCTGCACATGCTCAGTAGAATTTCAGTCTCACAAAGTGAAAGCACAGAATCTGGCTGTAGACAGGAGGCGTGTCAGACAACAGCCAATCAGAGGTTATGAGGCAGAAGCAATAAGGCAGGAAAGCCACGCGGAGGGAAACACAGAGACTGCAGGGGCCAGGCTTATAGTGTGCGGCGGAGATCTTCTCACTCCTGGAGTTAGCTTCAGCCATTAGATCCCTGAGGTTCCAGCAATGTGATCAATAGAAGAAGAAAGAAAAATATACTAATAACAAGAATGTGGTAAATGAGGGTAAATAATATAGGGCAGGATTCACAGATAATTAGGAAATACGTACGCTCGGATTTGCGAATGTACACACCCAGGTCAACTTCCATGACATTCCCTTCACTCTTACAGATTTTATCTGACTTCTGTCTCCACCAGTGAACACCATCCTAACTGGCTATGTTGCATTCCACAAGACCAGCTCCGGAGAATTAGAAGGAACTGCACTGAGACCGCCGATGTCAACCGCCAAGCTGAGAATTTGAAACAGAGATTCCTCGAAAGGCAATATAATACAGGTGGAGAAGGCCATGTTAACATGCAGGTCTCTAGACCCAACAACACTCCTAGATAACAATAAAGGGAAGAAACAGACCACCGAAGCAGACCCTTTGAAAACCTGTTTTGTTACATGTTACAACAGCAACAACAGAAGATTGGAACAATGCCTTAGAAAACACTGGCCCATCTTACTCAAAGATCCTACCCTCAAAGATATTTTACCACCTAAACCCAAAGTTATCTACAAAAGACCACGTACCCTGAAAACAATATTGGCACCAAGTGCAAAACAACCCACCATCCCCCACCCAACCACTTGGCTAGGGAAACAAACACCGGGCTTAAACTGAAAAAATGTAAAAAAAAGAATAGAACCTTACCAGTTATGGAATTCAAGTCCAACGTAACCACTAAAACTTTTCCAATTAGGGACAGCATCACATGTGACACCAAGGGGGTGATATACTTGTTGGAGTGCCCATGTGGGCTCCCATATATTGGATGAACTATCAGATGCCTAAAAGCTAGAATAGCTGAACATGTGAGAAATATCAAGAACCAAATGACAACTCACAGTATACCAAACCACTTTAAGGACAAATATCAACATGACCCGTCTTCCCTGAATTTTATAGGGATTAACAAAGTCCAAAAAACTGAGAGAGGTGGAAACTATCTGGCACACATTGCCAAAGAAGAGACTAGGTGGATTTTTTATATGCAAACCCTAGAGCCCAGAGGTCTGAACATTGGGCTGGATCCAGACCTTGTTAAGTGCATGAACTTAGTTACTCCTGGGCTAAACCATGTTCATTTCAGGGGAGTCCTATTTCATCTGCTGCAAACAGTATTAGAGTTGAGAGGTGATGTTTCCTGTCCCAAGTCTAAATAACAGTGTGATAGTAAAGCTGGTCAGTATCTGTGTGCAGTAAGCAATTTAAAGATATATCCCTGCATGTAAAGTATACAATTAACTTGGCTCCCCCTGAATTCAACATGGTTTAGCCCAGGAGTAACTAAGTTCATGCACTTAACAAGGTCTGGATCCAGCCCATTGACCTAGACCTTGGGTCTTTCTTGTTCAAATAATCTCCCATTTTACAGATATATGATAAGCCACCAGCCACTATCAAGGCCTTTCTGTTGTCCATATCCTTGTCTTCATCCGTGTTCTGTGCTAGTGGAGGAGGGAGTTCCACGATATTAAAATGAGAAACAGGGCAATTACCTCAATTAAATTGGCGCAGTAGCTGTGTAAGGTGCCTGCACTTCCGGGAAAATCTTACACCATGTCAGGGGATGGTGTTAATCATAGGCTCAGCTCATTTTCTTCTTTGGGAATTTTCCCCTGCTATTTTATGAATGAATGTTTGTTTAAAATAAAATTTAGCAGAAAATAAGCAAAAACTTTTTTTAACCCTCAGCCTCTGTGTAATCGGGTCCTTCTGCGGAGGTCAGATGCCCCTTTCCCCTTTCTCTGTAACACAGACTGGGCATCTGACGTACAATGCTCGGTACATTCCATGTGTTCTGAATCAGAGATCTTTGTGTTTTTTAGGTATGTTGTTGCTTGGGAGGAGTATTTACATTTTTAATGTGTATGAATAAGGTTTAGTGTTTTAAATAGATGAGACCCAGAGGCCCATTTAGGAGGATCCTTTCCATTAGAACTTTCTTTATTTCTCATATGGTTGTGACATAATTATGCAGAGACAGCCCCCGTATATATTACATAATTTATAATGATTTACAGATTTTTCCATTATTTATATTCAGTCCCCAATATATAGTATATTATTAAATATATCACCTGCCAACTGTTATCACTCATGGTTAAAAAACAAATACCTGTAATACTGGATGCTGTAACCCTTTACAGCCCTGACCAGTGTCCCTGTGTACTGTCAGACAGTGGTTTGTGTACAACTGGTTGATAAACCTTGGTATGAAGGTTAAAAATAATTATTATATGTAACATTTTATACATTCTTCATATCTTATGATTACTTTTTTGCATTGTTGTTTAGTGTTTTCTTCTTTGTATACATCAATTCCCTTTTTATGTTTGTACTCCTATAAGAAAATGCACCATCAGAAAATACAAACAGCAGCTGATACTAATAGGAATTATTACAAATCACTTTTATCTGATCATTGTGTTAATCATTCACATGTTTATTTAGGGTTTAATCTGTTTTCACATGAAGATATTAGTTCACAAAGCAATGCTGAGGCCTAAAACTATTTACTTAATATGAAACTATGATTCAAATAAAATCTTGAAATAGAAATCACACACTAAGAGAACACACAACAGTCATTGATATACATTAATATTAATGTCCCATAAAGCCATTAACAAATGCAATAGTTTCATAGAATAATATGCTCTTATATGGTAAATGTTACTCAAGAGAGGAGCAGAAATCACTATATAGGAAGAGGAGAAATCTGGATACTGCTGACACCATAAATGGCATATATTATATCCCTATATATATTAAATCATGTAACATTCCCTCACCTTCATTCTGTATTTTCCATTTATTTTGAACAATTCTTAAGTGTTAAAAAAGATAAATGATTGAATATGAAGTTTGATTAGTGAGATCACCAGCTGGCATCCGGGTAATATCCGGGTAAGTAAAAGAGGTGATGGTAATTCTCAGGGCGCTAGAGTAATCCACAGAGGAAAGTGTCAGCTGAGATTAAAAAAAAACAATTGCTGGTATAAGATGGGATAAAGCAAAGTCAAAGACCGTCCAGCCGAATCATTCGTCATCACTCAGGACCCAGCAGCAGAGTTGTGAGGCCCCATGCATTGCATCCTGCGACAGCTACCAACTTGCTACTTTGTTCCACTGCTTCCTGGTATGAAATTCTGATTCAGATTGATTTGATTTGTTTTATAATGTATCCATTTTCTAATTAAATGTTATTTGTTTTATCCCCTTTGCTTTACTCCTTCGGGATGGGAGATGGAGCGAAAAGATTCATCTTATACCAGCAATTAATGTTCATCCCAGCACTGGTTTATAATCATTTAATAGTTTCAATCTCAACTGACACTTCCCTCTGTGGATTACTCACCACCTCTGTTACTTATCTGTGTTATCTATTTTGGAGATTTGAGACATCCCCAGGTGGTACATTTCAGCTGCAGGTACAAGGTGCACTTGAATATCAGATATATCATCTCTATTCATGTAATATCCGGATGGGAAAGAAGGTCATCCCAGGCATGCAGATTCAGTGTAGGGACAGACTGTGTCTATTCTGCAGCTGTCTGGTCTACTCTCTCTGCCAGCGCTCGTGGCTTCAAATGGCTGGATATGTATACATTATAAATATGAGGCTTTGAAGTAATAAAATATAACCTTACAGCACTGCACAATGTCAGGAGACCTATTGTGGTTGGTTGAGGTTTTAATGTTATTTATAAAAGGAAAGAGAACAAACATACGCAGGAAGCTGCTCTTCTCATTCTCTCTCCTCTCCAGCATTTACTACAGTCCTAGAGACAGAGAAGTCAGTGGCTCCCCATCACTGGGGTTCTTGTTCTCCTGGCAGTGTTGCCCATTTTTTTCATATGGGGTCTTCACTTACCACATACTGGGACCACATACTGGTCCCTGGCAGTCCTCAGCGGTGTCCTCCCCCGGTGATCACTACCGAAATCACCGGAGACTCCTGAAGGAGGAAAACAGCGCCAGGGATGGCAGGACAGGTAGTCATGTTATATCCCACTACAGGTAAGTGAAGCTTCCAGACCACACCAGACCAGTGATGCAGATTTAACAAATACCAATAAACGAAGTCCTCAGTGTGTATTAGAATGGGGGGTTATGTATCATCCTATTGACAGAAGGGGTTGTAATACACTGATTGTTAGGGAGATTTATGTACAATGACATGACCTTGGGAGTAAGTGGAATCTTGCTTAGAAAATTTGCTCTATGTGTTGGTATTTCTAGGCCTGTAGATTCAATGTTAAAACCAATTTAATATTACTATTGTCATCACATGTTAAAAGTGTTTTTTAGGCTCTGTACAGCTTGTTCTTCTGTTATTTTCTTCCAGTCTTCTGGTAATTCAGCTGGTTTTGCTTCATATTCTTCAGCGAATTCCTGATTATACTTCACACAAATGTATTTCCAGTAATCAGAGGAGTTGATGCTGGCGTCAGGTTGGATGAGCCAATCAGGGTAGTATGTGCGATACTTACTGTAACGGTGCCAGTTTGTATCTATGTTTAAATTTTTAAATCGACCATTTGATACAACAGCTGTGGAACATATGTCAGTGACCAATGTCTCATCCTTTTTCCATCTGCACCTTCCCAATCCCTGGGGTCGGTGGACAGATGCAGAATGCTCCTTGTGATCACCCCCTGCATTCTCACAGGGGACTTTACAGAATGGACACTGACGTCCACATCCAATCACCTTCTTCAACAGCTCATCCTGAGGTTTCACTGTGACCTTGGAAAGTACAGTCTCAATGTCTGATGATTTTAGCTCTGATAGGATTTGTTCTTCGTTGTTGCTGAGATGAGAGACAATATCTTCAGAGAACTGCTTAACATCTGCCTTATTATGGAAAGTGATCAGTTTCATCTCATTCTGTGAAATTACTAATTCTTTACTTAATTGTTCACAAAACCACTTTAACAAAGATGAAATGTCATCGCTTTTTAAACACATTTCACTTTGGAGGATTTCATAGATTTTTTTAACAATGTCACCCAAAATCTTTGTCTGGAAATCACAAACAGCTTTTGAATTCTGGTATTTTTTTACAATGTACAGAGAAATCCATTTTCTCAAAAAGCTCTCATATGAATTAATGTATTCTACGTAGTTCTGGAATATGTTTTCCTTTAGTAGGTTCTCCAGCAGAGCTACTTGAAAATTACTTCTGCTGCTAAATATTGTTTGATCAGAACTGTTTAATATCTGGTCAATGATTTCCTGCCCAAGATGTCTCAGAACGTGCTCCACTAATGCTGGTTTCAGACACCGCTCACAGAATGTTTTGGCTCTGCTCTGACATTCATCTTTCTTCTGAAATATTCGCTCAAACAATTGAGAATACTGATGTTTCAGCTTTTCTAGGCAGATTAATGGGTCATTATCTTGGATAAATGTATCATGCATCTTCTGAAACTCTACTGATGATCGTCCAAAGATGAGAAGTTTAATGTCTAGCTCAAATTTAGAGGAATAATGAACCTTCTTACGGTTTCTAACCTCAAGTTTATCATTGATCATATGAATTAATTCCTGGCAGTAAGTGTCACAGTAATCTTCAGGGGAATTTACTTTCTCGGTGACATATTTAGAACATTTATCTATCAGAGATACAGCAAGATCTGCTACCTTGTCAGATTTTTCTGGACTAACACTTTTTTTTTTTTCGTTTTGGGTTGTACCAAGCTAAATCAATGTATGCATTTTCCATTTTAAATGCTCTTTGTCTATAATCATCTAAGCTATTAACCATACATAGACTTTCATTTATGTCACTACCTTTATCACTCATCTCACGCTTAAGCTGATTGAGCATTAATTGACCGATATTACGTTTTGGTAATTTCTCCAGCTCTAAATCTGATAGGGTTTTTTCCCACATATTTTCAAATTCTTGATCCACTTTCATGTCACCCAGGTCACAATTATTCTCTCTGCAGCTTATCAGGAGATCAGTAATTTTCTCTTCAATCTTCTTCTGAGCTGTGTCCTGAATTTTCTGTATCTTGAGTTTTCCTCTCTGAATATAAACAGCATCACTGAACTTGCTCAGTGCGTTCCTTTCTAGTTCTTTTCTCAGGAATTGTACACTCCTGAAGAAATCTTCTCTGTATCGTTCTATCAGGTGAACATTATTAGATTTACTCTCAAAGTATTTTCTGACATTTTCAGACATTTTATTTTCTTCCTCATGTAGTGTCTGTTGTAGGAGATCTTTATTCTGTGCACAGAATTCTGTATTGAGGCTTTTATCGGACTGATTCCTAATACAAGTTTCTGTGCTGTTCACCCAGCTGTGGAGTTTTTTGGTAAACTCCCATTCCCACAGAGAGAACTGTGCAGCCAGTTTATTATAAGCTGCAGCTACCAGACTGTTCCGAAAACTGAAGATAAATTTCTCATGTTTAACTGCAGTCCACAAACTACTGTAGCCAGTGTTGACTGAGGCCATTGGTGGGACACCGTGCCAGAGGCCTGGTATGTACCAGCTGTGATCCTCGAAGTCATAGTCCATGACATCAGAAAACTTTGTGACATTATTATTTTCTTCCATCTTGGATGCTACTTTTGTCATTTCATCTAATTGTTCTAAAAACTTCTTTCTGTCTCTCATGTTCTTATCATAAGCAGAGACGTCGCTCACGTTCTGGTGGACAAACTGGCAGTTTGTCTTTTTACCAACTTCTTTCATCCTAAGAAATGCATGGACCACGATCTGCAAAATGTCCCTAATATCCGTTGTATTCTCCATGGCCATGTTAATTATGGTGATGTCACTCAGGCCGACCACTAGTGTTGCCAACTCATTGTCATGTTCATAACTGTCCTCCAGAGAAGCCAACTCAGGAGCTTTCAAACCCTCCGTGTCAATCACCAGAATAAAGTGACAGCCCAGCTCCTCCTGGAAAGTCTCTTTCACTTTAAGAAAGGTCATGAAGGCTCCTCGTGTACATCGTCCACTGGACACAGGGAACTGCAGACCAAACATGGTGTTTAGAAGGGTGGATTTCCCCGTACTCTGCACTCCCAGCACAGTTATGACTCTCATTGTGCATTGTCCTCCCGTCTTGGTGTTCAGCTCAGTCAGGACATCAGAAATCCACGGGAGAGGAATGTTGGAGGCATCTCCATCAATAAGCTCCAATGGAAACCCATCCAGCAGAAGATCAGCAGCTACTCCTGGAATTTTACTAAATTGCCCTTTGGATTGATCGGTTAGTTTTGCATTAACCACTGCACATTCAGCCTCATACAGCTGTCCCAGTTCACGTAGGAAATGTTCAATTCCTAGAGAACTGTCTGAGATTTTCTGATCCAGTTTCTTCAGTTCTTCAGGATTATTTGATTTATTGTTATATTTTTCCATGTATTCAGACTGCAATGAGCAAATATTGTTTCTTGCAATTGAATCCAGCTCAAACTTCATCCATTTCAGAAAATAATGTTTTTTTGTTTTAGAAAAATTGGTAATTGCATCAATAAACAACTTTATGCCATCAGAAATACCATGTTGGTTCTGTTTCTCATGTAGGGATTTTTGTTCCTGTATGAGTTCACTTTGATATTCTTGTGCATCTTTCTCTCCTTGTTTTTTCATTCTGCAAAGTTCTTTTTCTATTTTTGACAGTTGTTTCCAAAGATCTCCCTGTAATGGCAGAGTTTCTTTCTTGTAATTTTCCACATCTTTGATTACAGAGGTGATTTTCCGGGCAGACTCTTTTGCATTCTTACAAGCAGACTTGTTTTCATCCACACAGATATAGTTACTGTTGATTTCTTCCTTAATACTAATCAAACTTCTCCCTTGACAATAATTTAAAAGACATATGTTTTGTATTTGTTTTGCAATTTCAGCATCATTATCAGAGCTGCCTTTAATAATAACATTGATCTTATTCATGTTTAGAGTTGACATGAGATTGTTTATGTGTTGTGCAGTCTCTCTGTTGACTTTTTTCCCAGGACTTGGAGTAAGAATGAAATAATACTTTGTGACGCTCTTATTGCAGGTTGATAACATTCTGAATTCTCTCTCACAAATACTCTCCATAAATATAAACACGGCTGATGAGACTCGTGTCAGAAACATGAACTGTTCCCAGTTGGACTCCAAGTCTCCACGTAGATTGGTCATTCCAATGGGCTCAGGAAAAACATCAGATTTCCCACGTGGAAAATACCAGGATATTTCCACAAGTCCATCAGATATTTTCCTCTCTATATTTCCTCCCTCCATGTTGTCATGTATGAAGAAGTCATGATGCTGTTGAGGTGGATTAAGAACCTTATTCAGTATTTTGGATTTGGATAGTTTGTTATTTCCCAATCTAACAAATGAGATGATTGGCATCTTAATATTTACAACATTTTCCTCTTGGAACCCTTTACTATCAGCTAATGACTGAGGTCTCCATCTCTTCACAATATCCCTCAATGCCCACAACATGAAGGTGTATTCTGCACCATCACCACTTGGGAGCAGTAATGGGACAGCAAACTGACACATGGACATCTTAGATAAAATCTCTTGCTGTAGAAAGCTGTCTGAACAATGGAGAACAGCACATACAATATCCAGAGGGTTAACATTAGAAGTTGAATCAGTCTCCATTTCAATCATTAAAAAATCAAAGTCATTTTTATTTTCATATTGTTCCAAATTGGTTGAAGGTTTTTCAATCTGAGTATTTAGAGCAGTTCGGTTGAGGGCCATGAGCTTCCTCAGGAAGTGCCATGGAATATCTGCTATGCTCTGAGGCTGAACATCATTCAGATTATCTGACCCGATCTCCAGAACATTCCTTAGCTTCAATTTTGAAACTGTATTTTGTAAATTAACTGTATGTTGTAAATTTTGATTCTCCAGAAAAATATGAAAATGTTTCACTTTGCCTGTGGGAAGAAAAAAGCTTTGTTATTGGATGTAAACAAAGGAATTTATGCTTAAAGTAATGAAATGTTGAAAGCAAAATACATGATTCAATATAGCATATTGCATGTGCTCTCGACCAAATTCTACTTCATTCGTGTTTGACAATGACAAGGTTTGGAGGATTCTGGTCCAAATCCTGACTTTCTATTTTTTCCCAACTTCTATGGGTTTCAGTCAGGCTGAGTTTTCCTACAGCACATGCAATCATGCTAACCAATCGCAAACCATCCCAAGCATCTCCAATGGTTCCAACAGAGGGAAGGGGCTGAGGTCAAGAGTGTGCTTTCTCTCTTAGTCGGGTTACAGTATAGGCATTTCCTCTCTCTTGACCTGATACTGAATAAGTACTGTACGGCACTTACGTATCTTGCACCTTAACTTTTACACACACGCCCTACAGAAAATGGTCAATAATAATAAGGGTGTATCACTTTAAAAGCGCCAAACAACCATTTCAGAAACCCTCAACCCCAAAAGGGTACCTACCTTCAATAGCATAAAACAGTATAGATAAATAGAGGTGGAGGAAAGCACTATGGGTGTAGAACCTTTAGACCACACATAATTTGATAAATAAATATTAATATGAAAATGGTATCAAAGCAGCATTCAGGTTCAAGCCACTTTAAAAGTCTAAACTCATTTTCCTCAGGTGTAAAAAAAAACCTTAAAAATGTTCTTAGGCATCCAATACATGTAAGAGAAAAGAAAAAGTGTAAAGTGTCCATCCAATAGAAGTGAATAAAATAATTAAGAACTGGTACCATGAAACATATTAATCACATATCAAATTATAAAGCGCTATTATAAGTTGAATAAAAATGTGTTTTTAATGGGAAAAAACAGAATAAATCAGAATAAATATGACTTTAAAGCATTTGCTACAATCAAAGTAAAAAGGCACAATAAAATTCAAAGTCCACCCCAAAACCAAAAAAGTCCATAGCCAAGATTCAGTGATAGATGATAAGATGATGTACTATGCCCCGCTGGGTCGTACAGCTGCAGGCAGTAATCTGATATGTGATTAATATATGTTTCTTGGTACCAGTCCTTAATCATTTTATTCACTTCTATTGGATGGACACTTTACACTTTCTTTTCTTTTACTTGTATTGGATGCCTGTAAGAACATTTTTAAGGATTTCTTTTGCTTTTTACACCTGAGGAAAATGTGACTTTTAACCTGTATGTCGCTTTGATATAATTTTCATATTAATTTATTTATGAAATTATGTGTGGTCTTAAGGTTCTGCACCCATAGCGCTTTCCTCCACCTCTATATTGCCTAAAAATTATTGACACCAAAATATATTTTGGGAGAGAACCAAATTGATCTCTCCAGTGAAAGCACTTTTGATGTACTAGAGCGAATACTACAGAATCTATCCCAACAAGAGAACTGCACACTTGAACTTCAGAAAAAGAAGAAGTCTGGGGTATGAGGACACAACTCTAAAATTCAAAAAGCAGCCACACACACAGTGGAGTCCACCAAATTCCGATCAAAATACAATGAACCAAAATGAGTAATTGCTGGGCACTAAGGATAGGGGTAAGTGAATCTATAATAAATGGGAAAATCTAAAATAAATGTGGAGGACCCTAAATGGATGAACAATACCAAAGGTATGGATACCTAACTATAGATAAGAAAACTGAACTTATCAAATAAATAAGGTATGAGGGATCAGGAAATGCACAGAACTCTGGGCTAAATTTAAAACCAAAAGTACCTAAATCAACTCTAAAATATAAGCGATGCAGCCAAACAAAATGCCAGCTAATACTCTGATGGTAATAGCATATATGAGACAGGAGATGGAGCTCTGAGGCTAAAAAAGCTTATGCATAGAAGAAGAGAAACAATGGGCCTGATCCAGAACTACGCTTCGGAGCGAATTTACGCGTGGCAAAGACGTAAAATCGCTGTTTTGTATGCACTGCACATGTGCACCAAAGAAAATACGCACATTAACGTAGCGTAATTGTGTACGTATGGGCCATTCACGTATGTGTCATGTAAATACTTACATGTGGGCGTGCCTATTTTACGTTACTACAAAATACGTGTGAAATACGTGAAGTAGGCGGGGGGTTGTATTTAAAGTGTACAGTATGGTCGTGCTTAGCTGCGTAAATTCGTCTAGCCCATACGTACGTGTGCGTATGACTGCGGTTACGTTGGAAAAAGTTAAGGTAGGGTTTAGAAAGCGTATCTTGACAAAATACGTATGTGCAAGGGGTGTGCCGAGGGGAGTGTAACGAATTTACGCGAATAAATGAAATTTGTCCACTTGGAATAGTGGTTCAATGAATAAAAAAAGAAAAAAACAGATTATAATATCCAATAAGAATTTTAGAGTTGCACCCTCATACCCCAAACTTCTTTTTTTGTGTACATATTCTATCAGGGAAATTGAAGGCAGCATCATGTTCTCCCATAGGGTTAACAGGTTCCACATGATAGAACAAGTTTTTTTATTCTGAAGAAATAGAATCATTAGTAGAGATTAAACAGGAATTAGAAGATCTTGATAGAATAATGAAGAAATTAAACTTTATTTTATTGAAAGAAAATAAATTATGGTGGGAGATCGTAACATTAGAGAAATACTTAGTGGAGCATGTTATTCCCAAAGGCTTAAAAATAAAAAAGATATCCTCATTTGAGTCTAAAAGGGAAAGCTATAAAGGAGAATGGAGGTCTATTCTTAACCACTGTTCCTTTTCTCTGTTAGAGTTAGTTATTAAAGAAAAAAGGAGAATTCTGGGTGGATTAGAGGAAGAAATCCACAGATTAGAAAATCTGATCATTCCATTTATGGATATGAGAGAATATAAAGAGTTAGAAGATAAAATTAGACAGGGTATTAATAAACAAGAAAAAGAGATAGTAGCTAGTAAATAGAAAAACATTTTGAGAGACAAAAGAAATTTGAACAGTAACAATTTAGATGAGGATTTAGAAAGTGAAGAAGAAAGTATTCTAGAAGAAAGTTCTAAAAAAGGAAATACTGATAGTAAAAATAAAGAGGAGACAGAATCTCAAAAAAGAGAGGAGAAAATTCTAAAAAAAACTAATGCTGGACAAAGTGAAAATAATTAGAAAAAAGAGGATCAGAATAATAATAATAATAATAATAATTAATAATAATAAAAACTAGCAATGATCAAGGAGGAAAAAGTGAAGAAAAAGCAAAACAGGATTATTATCAGAATAGGAATGAAAATTCAAATCAGAACAGTAATGAGAATCCCAATCATAATTGGAGAGAAACATATGAATATAGAGGACCTCTAAGACAACAAGAGAGAAGGGATTATCATGACCAGTACTATGCAGGAAGACCATTTCATTACCCCAGGCCCCACTATAATAACTTCTTCTATAAGAATTCGAACTATAATCCACATGATAGAAGAAGAGAGGAATATATGTCCCCTAGACACTATGATAACAGAGGATATAGGGATCAATACGAGTACCCCCCTAAACCTTATGGTGGAAGAACATTAGAACCCCCAAGATACCCCGGTCCCCTGGTCTGGAGGGGGAGGGGTGACAGATTTCCGTAGTCAAAGGAAAAAGTAAAAGATGGAAGAGGGCTGGTAAATATAAAAGAACTAAAAAGGAATTTAAGAACGAGAGAAATGAGAATAAACATACTGGGAAAGATGAAAATAAAATAGAAGTGAGAGTATTTAATTTAAGTGAACATCATCTTACTAATGACGAAATAAAAGTTTTGAACAAAGGCCTAAAATATGCCCCGGATCACAATATGAATGTCTTCGATACCTATGTAGACAATGAAAAGTTTCTAAGGAAATTGACAATTAAGAATTTTTTCCACAAAGAAGGTGAAGTAGAACAGGAGGAATTAGTTCAGGAAAATAAGAAGATTTTTAAAAACAGATCCACCTTTTACCCAAAACAAATGAAGGGATGTTTCATGGATACCTTTGGGAAAATAGTAACAGAGGAGTTACGTAAACTAAATCCACGAAATCCACAATTTCTTTATTGGCTTTTAAGTTTTTCAAAGTCTCTTTTTCTTTTTTTGTAAGATTGTGTTTCTTATTAGAGTATTAGTAATAGAGCATATTTTAGGCCTTTGTTCAAAACTTTTATTTCGTCATTAGTAAGATGATGTTCACTTAAATTAAATACTCTATAATAAGAAACACAATCTTACAAAAAAAAGAAAAAGAGGCCTTAAAAAACTTAAAAGCCAATAAAGAAATTGTTATTAAACCTGCGGACAAGGGAGGGGGGCAGTGATTATGGGGGCTAAGGAATATGAGGCAGAAATTTTGAGGCAATTAGGGGATGTTAATACGTACAAATAATTAAAAGGAGATCCTAGTGCTAGAATTAGAACAGAATTAGTTGCATTATTAGATAAATACAAATCCAATTTAACTATAAACCAGGATGAATATGAGTATATAAATATTACTAAATTTAGTGTCTCAGTGATATATGTGTTGCCCAAAATACATAAAGACCCATTAAAACCCCAAGGCAGACCCATTATTGTGGCACCAATTCCATCTCCTCTAACTAATCCGAATTTATCGACGCCCAATTACAGCCTTTAGTTTTAACTAACCCCTCTCATATTAAAGACACTGGGGACCTTTTGGACAAATTAGAGAATGTTCTTTGGGGAGACTATCTAGTCACGGCTGATGTTACCTTCCTATACACTATAATTAGGAATGAAGATGGGATGGATGCAATAAACAGGTGTTTAAGGGGTAGTCAGTATAATGAGCTTTTACAAGATTTTATTAAAGAAGAAATTTTATTCATTTTAAATAATAATTATTTTAGTTTTAACCATCAATATTACCTCCAAATTCAAGGTACCGCCATGGGCACCAAATTCGACCCTAGTTATGCTAACATATTTATGGGACAATGGGAAGATTCCCACGTGTGGAAGGGACACGGATATGGGGCGAATCTGGTGACATGATGGAGATATATAGATGATAGTCTATTTATTTGGAGGGGCAATCTAACAGATTTGTAGAGTTTTTGCGAGTTTTTAAATAATAATAAATAAAATATCCACTTAACCTTTCAAATCAGCCAAGTATAGAACAATTTTTTAGATTTAACCATTTATCCTAAAGAAGGGAGGTTATGCACTCGCACTTTCCATAAACCCACAGATGTGAATTCCAATATCCCTACAAATAGTGCCCACCACAGCAATTGGCTTAAAGGAATCCCAAGGGGACAGATAAAAAGAATTAGGAGAAACTGTTCTGAAGACCAAGTATATCAACAACAAGCAGAAGAGATGGCAAAACAATTTATTGCAAAGGGATATAGAGAGGAAGATATGAAAATCTTGATCGAAAATACAGGAAAGATACCACAAAGAGATCTTCTCCCAAAGGTAGCAAGAAATAGAAAACTGAACTCTTCAAAAAAATACTATTTAGCATTCATTACGCAATATAATAATCAGCACAGATAGAAAGAATATTCACAGATAACTGGAAGATTTTATTACAGGATCCGATTTTAAGACAGTTTTTAACAGTTTTCCCAAATTTTATTTATCGTAAAGCCCCAAATTTGAAGAATAAATTAGTTAGGAGTATACATAATGATAATGTTACAACCAATATTCAAACAAAGGGGTTTCACAGGTGTGGGACATGTAGAATGTGTAACACGGTAAAAGGAGAAAGTAAGGTGGAGAATTTTACTGTGAATAACGACAAGTATAAAATTAGGGAGTTCATTACTTGTCACACAAAGAATGTAGTGTATCTTATAGAATGTGTATGTGGAAAAATCTACATAGGAAAGACCTCTAGATCCCTCAAAATTAGAATGAATAAACACATATATAATATCAATAAGGGAAAAATAGATCACTCTGTATCCAACCATTTTAAAGATTTCCAAACATGTTCCCCCAAAGGAATAAAAAGATTCTTGGGAATACAGAGGTTATTTTCACATTGGAGAAAGATTTGGAGACCAGGTTGGCCCAGGCGAAGATGACGTGGATCTTTAGTTTAAAGACACTTACTCCCCTGGGGCCTGATCCAGACCTACTCCGATGCGCTGTGCTTACTAAAGCACAGCGTATCGGTGTTTACTTACCCTGACACTACCCCTGTGCGGGCGTATGGCCCCTTCCTTACGCCGGCTGAAGGCTACCCTAACTTCAGCCAGCGTAAGGGAGGGGCCATACACTCGCACAGGAGCGTATGGCCGCTTCGCCCCCCCTCCTGCCCTCATTTAACTACCTCCCCCCGCCCACCTACACTAACCTTAACGTAGGAACGCTG
>WWET01006511.1:20084-35853 GCA_011038615.1 Limnodynastes dumerilii
ATGAAAGGCTAAAGTCAAGTTGTATTGGCAAAAAATAAAAACATTTACTCCCCTTGTAATGAACTTGGTTTAGAGCAGTAGATAAACAATTTTATGACCTTATTAGTTTTTTAACCACACACATAACATTTTAGAATAATAAATAATGATTAATAAAATCAATGGGGGTAGATCCAGAACTACGTTTGGCGTACGTTTATTCGCGTAGCGTATTTTCGTGCGCGTAAATTCTATACACTCCCCTCGGCACACCCCTTGAATGTACGTATTTTGTCAAGATACGCTTTCCAAACCCTACCTTAACTTTTTCCAACGGAACCGCAGTGATCCGCACACGTACGTATGGGCTAGACGAATTTACGCAGCTAAGCACGCCCATACTGTACACTTTAAATACAACCCCCGCCTACTTCACGTATTTCAGACGTATTTTGGACGCACGTAAAATTGGCACGCCCACACGTAAGTATTCACGTGACACATACGTGAATGGCCCATATATTCACAATTACGCTACGCTATTGAGCGTATTTTCTATGGTGCGCATGCACAGTACTTACAAATTCGCTCCGAAGCGTTGTTCTGGATCAGGCCCAATGCATTTAACATTTAAATAGTAAATGTATGAAAATAATATAATAAGATAATAGTATGAAAAAAATCCAAAAATAAACTTTATTATCAGTCTAAGAAAAACACAAGAAACTATGAAGTAAACATAACAGTGTTGAAATTAAAATTGAAACATTCAACATACACTTACATTTGCTATAGGGCCAACAGAACACATATTTTTGATTTGAAAAGGGCAAATGTCCAATCTAATGAAAAATATAAAAAAAAAATCAGACGGAACAATTTTACATTATTTAGTTAGAATCACATTACACACATAAGAGCAAAGACATGATTTAACATAGATTACAAATACATATGTAAGCAAACAATTGCAAATATTTGTAAACATGTATAAAATGTTAGTACATGAAAAAAAGTGTAATATAAATAATGTAATAAAGTGTAATAAATAATATAGAAATATCCAAATTGTATAATCATCAAACTACAACTCAACTCTGAGATTAGCACAAGGAATAGCACACAGAAACACTAGCAGGGTTGTGGTTTAAATAGATTACACAATTAACTAATTAATCATTCATTCATTCAGATGTGTAGCTACAGGTGCATGGCTCCATAATAAGTATTCACTCTGTTAAATGATCTTATGCAGTGACATGGAAATGCAGTTGCTATTTGTTTTTACACGATTGACACCCTACCTTAACTTTTATACACGTAAAACCATTTACGTTGGTTTAGTCGTACTTGTGGATTGATTGTAAGTACGTTTCAACGCCCACTCCACACATTAGCATATTTGGGAACTCCCATAAATTACGTTTGTCATGCCCCCTCTATTACGTAGGTGTAAATTTAAAAATACGTAATCCAGGATCGGGCGGACGTATTTTCACGCGTAAATACGCGAACAACGCATGCGCAGATCACTCAAAATCACCACTGACACCAATGGACGGACGAAAAAACGCACGCAGACGTTGTTCTGGATCTACCCCAATGCCAATAACAATATTGGGAGTATTAGATTTGAGTTATGTTATTAAATTGGACATCTCTATTCTGGGACTGTTCTTTTTAGCTGGGCAATGACAAATTATGTGCAATAATGCTGATAATTTGGTTGATAAATAAGGAACAAACATTAAAGTGAATCAAAGTCTCCAAAATAGGTATTTAAAACTGCAATGGCTGAGAGAATAAATCCTTAACTGATGAGACCTCTCAAATTGAATAAGAAATAATTCAATATAAACATATAGCACACATACAAAACACAAATAAGTGAACACAATATAATATTTAAATATAAAACCTCCATTACCATTTGCCAATTATATGGTGTATAATTATATATGTTTCTAATAGTTCCTATTATACAAAGTTTTAAAATTTAAGCACCAGGGGCCGTATTCAGAAAACCGTCCGAAAAATGTACGCAATTCATGCCACTGACACTCCCCTCACACACACCTGACACTCCCCTCACACACCCCTGACACTCCCCTCACACACCCCTGGCACTCCCCTCACACGCCCCTGACACTCCCCTCACACACCCCTGACACACCCCTCACACACCCCTGACACTCCCCTCACACAGACGGGTTTTATGTGACATACAAGTGCCTGGACTTGCCTTATCTTTCCGTGGGCATTTGCGTGCTTCTGGTTGTCCCGTACGTGCGTATCTAACTAACCACGCTCACACCTTGCCCACATTCCTTCATTAAGATGCCTCCCCGCCCATTCTTATTTAAATTCTCATGTGTGTATTTTAACATGAGAGATCCGTGAGTATATACCCACATGCGATTCACAAGTGTGATCGGGAGGCACTTCCGCTCGTATGGTCTATGTGAACTCCGTGAATAAAGTTACTACGTGTGCGCAGTTGAAATGAACCTAAAAATACGCACAGGACTCGCTGCGAAAATGTTTCTCTGAATACGGCCCTTAATTTCCAGCTACTACTTAAGTCACCTGTAAGTCACAAAGGCCTCAGGTGAGGTCAGGGTTGTGACAATAAAAATATTCCCCTCTATAACCTATTGTTATGTAATGACAGCTGTTACTTACTTTCCGGTAAGTGTTGTAACACAGCAGCTAATGCCGGAAACCTGGGAATCATGTTCTCTAGATGATGGAGGAAAGTCTCACAGGCCGGATGTCCCTTCTGAAGAATCATGTCTATCAGATGATCAGTTCTCTCTCCTGGACTCATAGACTTACTGAGATCATTATACTCCTGGGGAGTTATGAGCTGTAGAGAATCCAGTTCATCCCAAAAGCCATCCACATTCTCCTCAAACACTTCCACCAACTTCCATCTCAAGTATTCTATAGTCTTCAATGCATCTTTGTTATGAGCCATGCTTGTCTGGGATTCACAGTCTGAAAATGGATAACATAGATTAGTCTGAATACTCAGAAAGTTTTCCCTAGAATAGGGGAAAATAAAGAGGATGTGTTTGCCCTATTTCAACAATAGATGAAAGGTGGCTTGTATCATTGCCGAAATGCTTGGCACATAGAACATTTTTATTGGGAGTAGGTACCTATTTCAACCTGCGACAGGCTGGGGTGCCTGTATCGGCCTCAGGTTAGGGTTAGGTCGGACGTAGTTGAGGATCTGGCTCTAAATCCCTAATTCTCCCTTCAACATTCCATAAACAACTGTAGGACATGAGAATTAGGAAATTAAGAGACACTTTCTCTCCTCTGAAAATGACACTCTCATATCATTATACATTTGGGTAATTTAGGTCAGAAATTTGGACACAGTAATAAACATTTGCTTCCTGATGTTGTTATATTTTATAGAAACTTTCTGCCCAATGTCGTCTCCCTCCCCATGTTTATCTGCCTCCGATACTCTCTCTGTATCACCTCTTTATGCCTAGTTACTGTAGGTAAATAAGCTGTGAAGTACATACAGCGGGGGCCTGTTTTTCTAGGGTGTGGAAGAAATAATAATCAGTGAATAATACTAATAATCTATGTTGATCTGTCAGGTGGCAAATTAAATGTGAAATCAGAATTCTGGTAGAGAGGTGAATTAACTCAACTCTAAACTACAGATTAAACCCACGTTTATGCAGTTTTGAGTTTTATGTGCAAAAAACTAAATATTTACCCTGTAACTCTGGATCAGCCAAAATGAATAGAAAAATAAAGTAACAGTGGTTGTCAGCATTTATTTCTGCCAGAGGAAATGTCATTATAAGTACCATAATGGAAATTTTTAAGGCGTTGGTTAAAAAAAGGAAAAAAAAAAAAAAACAGACCGAAAATAAAAGCACATTCTCATCTAGTGGACAGACTGGAAATGTAGGTGACTATTTTGCAATAAGAAGTAGTGACCAAGAAATGTCACCTGTTAACTCTGTCATTTCCCCAATGCTGCAGAGACATAGGATTGCTCTGCTTTGTTCTCTGTTGTTGTCTCTACCACCTGTAGATCAGCCGCGAGGTTGGAAAAGAAACATTTAGGACGTTTCACATTCTGTAGAACAAGATCCTCAGTTCTGATTCATTTGTGATTGGATCTTTGAGTAGCGTGCGGGAATCTGCAATCGCAGGGGCGCTATACCCACACTCCCGTACAATTGCTCTGCTAATCCGTCCACTCACAGCCACAGACTTCTAATAGCATGTTAAAAGGCAGAAGTCGCCTGGGGTAAAAAGGAAAAATGTCCCGTGCCCTGTATTCCAAACCAATTTAACCATAAATATGGTAATCTTTGCACCCTGGGTGGCCGCGCCTATCACACACAGAGTGTCGGCATGTCTATACTGTACATTGTTATACCATGCCTACTTGCCAGCACAACTCACCCTCTCTTTCTGTTGAAAAAATATTACTGGATATGGTGAAATGCGTTGTGTGGGTAGCACATATATGTGTGCATGTGAAGAACGCTAAAGTGGATGCTATCAGGTCCAAAAATTCAGAAACATTAAAAAAAACCGAATTGAGAATCAGGTCCATCATTCTGATCTGTGTTTGTTACATTGTACAATTTCTTTGTAGCCTCTGAAATAGAAATATTTACCTTGTTCCTCTGTGCAGTCACCAGCTGTGCTCTGTGGAAGACGCTGTGGAGACTGTCTATATCCCAGGGCCAACACGAGATTTAAATATCTGCAATGACACACCTAGAATGCCTTTATCTAAAAAGAAAAGCATTCATGAGACACAACAAGGGTTTCACTTTCACTCTTCTCTGCTTCATGGCACCTTTTCATTTAGAGGTGTACAAGTTATATTCATAGGGCACGGCTCTGCTAGTTATGTCCTTCTGGAGATGTGGTCTCCAGAACAGAGCACAGTATTCCAGGAGAGGTTGTACCAATGACCTATATAGTGACTCACTGCTCTCTCTTTAATACTAATTCCTCTCCCTATACAACCAAGCATCTGACTTCTCATTACTTTGTTACGTTGCTTGACTACCTGTAAGTTGAGATGTACACGGAATGCGGTTCTAAATCTACGTTGTGATTTGACTTTAAATCTGTATTTGTTTTTTAAATTTAACTTATACCATTTTGCATTGTTTGTGTGAGACCTTGAGATACAAATTTTGTTTAGGCTTAATTTATATAGATATTTATTTTGATATTTATTTTATAACAGCAGTGAAAGCTGAATGGTTCTTTATTAATCCTTCAATAACTATTTATGATTTGAATAATTTTCTAAATTTTTGTATATCGCATATTTTAATACATTTTTTGATTACTTTTGTTCATTATAAAACACAGAGAGCCTAAAAAAATCAATTTGCTTCTTAATTGAATCAATTAATGAGTTTCTTTGTTTAGTTGTGAATCATGAGGATATGAAATATACACACACTTCTTAGTTGGGAATCAAAGCACGTCCTAAATATAAGCACCTAGAGATAAGAACATTCTTAACTCCTGAGAAGCTAGGGGTGTGGTTGGCATTTTCCTTTAGGATCTGTTAATCTCTTCCTTAAGTGTGAATCGGGTCCAAAGTAACAAGGTGATTCCCCTGACATGCCCCGGTTTTCAGTTTCTTAACTGACTTACAAATGCCATAGGGCTCCCTTATCTTTAGGTTCGTAGTTGTGTGTGTAGGGCGGCTTATTAAGAACTTTTGCCTAACCGCACCCAGATTTCCTTATTTAAATTGCTCCCTCCACCCACTCATCTTATCACCGTTCTTAAGTTTTCCCGGCACGCCCCTTCATTCTTAAGTCATTATGAACCTTGAGGAAATAGGTTGGTAATGGTGATCCAGACCGTCTTATTTTAACTCCAACGTAAGTTGCATATATTAGGATACTATGCATGCGCTGTAAATCCCTTTTTAAATATATGCACCTAAAAAGCCGCATTTTCTTAACTGAACCAGGTCCGCTATAGCTGGCAAAGGTGAAGTTTCAGGAAGTGCCCTTTATACTTGAATCAGCTTGTCAGCATAGGTAACACACCTGCATAGCAGCTACAAACTAATTAAAAGCAGACAGAACTAACAGCTGTCTCAGGACACAGGTGCCCTAATGATTGAAAGCACACAATTCAGAAACAGAGCCGCATACTAATAGTCTCCTAGTCCATGCTGGTTCAGTGGGGAAGAGGGTGCTGCTGCTATAGTGTCTCCCAAAGCAACTTGCTTGCAGTGGCTTCTGGTGGATCTTCCCTTAGGGCCTCCTGAACAAAACTTATCTCAGGAGGCTCAGGGCTTGAAGGTCTCTCAAGTCCTGTGGAAACCCATGGGTCAGGCTAAACTAGGTGTTGGGGTTTTAAGAGGGAGCCAGTCCCCATGTCTCTGGAAGTATATGCATCATTGTCCTGTTAGGTGCACTAGTTGCCACGGGAAAATTTACTGTCTCCTACCACTGCGACGAAGGAAATTTTTGCTGTCACAACCAGACTCAGATCATTCATATGTTTTATTATTGTGATCACGTGTTTCAATTCTTCTGATTCTCTATCCAGCTACTCTTGCCTTTATCACTTCTACTTGCCTTCTTCCTAGCATTATAGCCCTGGTCTCTTCACCCCCCTTTTCTTCCCCATGTTCTCCCTCCCCACCTTTTATACTCACCCCCTACCCTTTCCCATTCCTCTATTAACCTTCCCTTCCCATCCCCATCCTCAGCCCTGCCCTTCATCCACCCCCATCCCTGGTGCCTCATCTCGCTCCTGTAGCCCCTCCAATCTCTTCCACATCACCCCTCTTCCCTATCTCCCATTTTCCTGCACCCTGCAGAATGCCAGATCCATTTGCAACAAGCTCCCACCATTCATGACCTCTTCATCTCCAACTTTTTTCAACCTTTTAACCTCCTTGCCATTACAGAAACCTGGCTCTCCTCTGACACTGCTTCCCCTGCCGCCCTCTCCTATGATGGCCTCTCCTTTGCCCAGAACCCTAGGCCTGGTGCCTCGCATCCCTTCTGATATCAACCTCTCACTCCCACATCCAAGACTTTTTCCAGGCTGCCCCTCATCATTGGAATGCTTATTAAGCTATCCAACATCCTCCATCCTTCAACTGCTCCCTCAAAACTCACTTCTTCAGGCTAGCCTACCCTTCCTCCACTAAGCATTCCAACCCTCTCTATCTTCATCCCACGGTCTCTTACTTGTTTGCTCCCTTCCACTTAGTATGTTAGCTCTTATGTGCAAGGCCTTTTTCCCTCCTGTTATTACCCCTTTACCTTGCCTTCATCATTTCTCACTTTCTCTCTCAATGGGCTATCTCTTCCTATATGCATCCGCTCCTACACACATATCCTGCATCCCGCTTTTTTATATTCCCTACTTATCGCTCTGCTATCTTAGTACTGTACTTTACTTCTGCATTGTACTCGTGTTTTTACCCATTTTTGCGCATTTGTACCCTGTCTGTTAATTATTGTATTGTATATATAATTATTGTCTTTCCTGTTGCCTCTGAATAGCATTGTGCATACCGGGTGGTGCATTGATGCATTATAAATGATGATAATAATAATAATAATAATAATAATAATAATAATAATAACCTATGCCAAGTGCAGGTTTAACACAATCTTATTACAACCAAAAGTGTGCCTTACCATGGCACAGCAAAGGAGAAACTTTCCAAATATGTGTAACATGATAGCCAGATGAACAGCAGCTTCCTGCAGATGAGAGTTCATTGTCTCTAGGGATGTGATGGCAAGGATCTTGTTAGCTTCTCTTAAAACATGGTGCAGTCCTTCTATGATTTGATTTGCTTCTCCAGACTTGGGATGTCAGCTCACACAAGGACTTCTTACTAATGGAACTTAAATTCCTTCTATTGCACCACTATAAGTTCCTTTAACTGCTCTGACAAAAGTCTTCCCCAGAACTGAGTGAGGATGAGTGAGGTCTGTGGCCTGGGGTAGTGCTTGGGGCTTATGGCTCCTTCAAAGCTTAATATTAGTTCATAAGCTTGGTCAATATTGATGGTATTCCGGGCTTCCCTGTCACCAAGTCTTTTTATGATAAATTCAACATAATTTGATTTACAATTGTATTTTTTAATTGGAAAATATAATAAAACTGCCAAGATCCCTAAGGACAGATTGTTAGAATAATAAATATTCTGACAATTTATACCCATACATATGTCTCCATTTCTTTATTTCAGTGTCTAATTATTATGTTTTTTGTAACTGGGTAAGATATATTATCTGTCATTAGGCAACTTATAAAGAAACAGATAAACTGAAACAGGCAAATCAGAAGTTCCCAAGCAGGGATTTTTCCCAGAACTGGCAGCAAAGAAAATTACTATACTGTGCACTACAAAACATGTTCAAACAGAGAAATTAATGCATTTTATTTTAGCAAATGGGAACAACCAATTGACATTTATGAATCTTCTCTACCCAAAAGAGAAAACTATACCAGACAACTTTAAAAGAATCATCTTATAATGCTTATATAATTGCTTTAAAGGACTCCAGTACATTGGGAGTTATGAAAACATTCCAGAAAAAGGTGTACATGGGGTAGTAAGCTAAAAATATATCTAATCATTTCTTAAACATATCCAGTGAATCTGCCATCCCAACCTTTTCTGGAAGTGACTCCACAACTTGACTGCCCTTACTGTGAAGAACCATTTCCTTTGCTGGTTGTGAAACTTCTTTTCCTCTAAGTGGGTGCCCCCGTGTCCTGTGTACAGTTCTTGGGGTAAAAAGTTCCTTTGAAAGTTCTCTGTATTGACCCATGATGTATTTGTATATATTGATCATATCTCCTCTTAGACGCCTCTTTTATACAGATGATCCAAACATATATAGATACAAAAAAAGAAGAAAAAGCGGATCATTTAATAGTGCACACCTACTGTGATATAGAAAATGGTAAATTGTTATGTTCATTCACCCTTTTTAGCTTGATACGCTTTCTGACCATTGATATTTGGATTATACAGATTATTTTACAACATTATTGCAGCGTGTATTATACATATATATTTTTGAATATTTCGCCCTATTTTTTACTTATTTCTATTTCTATTTTATTAAAAGTTAATACTTTATTGGCCCTTGCAGCTGCTGCTTGGCATTGAGCACTATTGCTAAGTCTATTGTCCACAAGCACTCCCAAATCCTTCTCCATTAAAGATTCTCCTAAATTTACCCCGTTTAATTTATAGATTGCATGCTTGTTTTTGATCCCTAAATGCATAATCTTACATTTATCTATGTTAAACCTCATCTTCCATTTTGCCGCCCAATCCTCTAGTTTACTCAAGTCCCTCTGCAAGGACGCTACATCTTGCTCAGATTCTATTACCTTACATAGTTTAGTGTCATCTGCAAAAATGGAAAACTTGCCCTCTAAACCATCACCGAGGTCATTAATAAATATATTAAAAAGGAAATAAACAGTGTGCTGAGTGAGCAAGTGTAACAGCGAGGAAACAAAACATGGAATGGCTCCTGATTAAAAAATTAGGGATTTATTAATATCATAAAAAAAAGATAAAAACAGAATTACTGCTCCATATAAAATAACGGCCGACCAAGTACTACCAGTGGAAGAATTTCCCTCCATTTTCAATTCTCTACCTGGTGGTACCATACCCACGGCTCAAAGGGTGTCTCCCCCTTCCCTTTTTCGGCCAGCTGGTCCCCCAGATCTAAACCACCCGAACCCAAACCACAATCGGTTCTGGATCTTGGCGGCCGACTCACCGAGAGAGGAGCAGGCGACCTAGGAGAGCTAGAGGGGGACACCACAAAAAAGAGGAAACAAGCCAGCAGGACCCCTTAAAACCTGGGGAGAGTATAGGTGGTATTTTCAATATCTCCTCTAAAATCCTGTCTAGTGCACAAGTATCACTCCTAAAGAAAGGATTAAAGTTCGCACCTACGTCAACCCCTAATTATTTCAAACTATTTGTGGAGCTTAATAAGTCTGTTCGTTCTCTGTGTCGGCAAAAATATTTTTATTCTAAAAACAAAAAGATTGAATACCAGTCAGAAAATTGGGATACTTTTGACTTGTTAGGGATAAGAATGTTGGAGGAACTACAAGAAGAGAGTGTTCATGTTAAAACCGGGGACCTGATTGATCCTCCTATTCAGGAGCCCAGTCCCAACAAGTCAAATATCCATCATGACTCCAAGTTCAAAAGAAACTCCAACTTCTATACCTTTCCATTCAAAAATGGTGTCATTGATGCCTTTTACAAGCAGACCCTATCCGATTTAAAAAAACTGTGTGACAAGGAGAAAAAGATCCCATTATATAGTTCTAATTTGTCCCAGCACGAACAACAAGTTTTAAAAGAACTTGCCGAAGATCCTTCTATTATTATCAAAAGAGCAGACAAGGGGGGCGGCGTGGTGATCCAAGATGTGGATCAGTATTTATTAGAGGCCAACCGTCAACTGTCTGACAATAAATTCTATACCCAGCTGGAATCTAATCCTACTACCCTGTATCAACAAGAACTATTTAAAATTTTAAAGCAAGCCATTGATGATGGAGTGATAACCAAGTCTGAGTTTGAATTCCTATATCCTAAATTTCCGGTTGTGCCAATCTACTACCATTTACCTAAAATTCATAAGTTGCTGGCCACCGCGCCGGGCCGCCCTATAATTTCCGGTATTAATTATTTAACTTCCAATCTTTCTTTTTATGTTGACTCCTTTTTACAGAGTTATGCTGCCTCCCAGAGAGCTCACCTGAAGGACACAACCCACTTCCTACAAGTCATTGGGGAGGTGGAGTGGAAACCTACATATAGGTTCATCACCTGTGATGTCCAAGCCCTCTACACCAATATCACACATAGGGAAGGTGTAGAGGCGGTTGCCAAACATCTTGAGGCAAAAGGTGAGCTCTCTGGGAGTCACCAGAAATTTATTTTACAGTCAATTCTTTTCATTCTAACTCATAATTATTTTTTATTTAATCATCATTTTTATTTACAGGTCCTCGGGACGGCGATGGGGACCAGGTTCGCGCCCAGCTTCGCCAACCTATACATGGGCGCCTCTGAGGATGCCCATGTGTGGGGGGGTGGGGCGGGCACGCACCTGGTCCTCTATCACCGGTACATCGACGACATGTTTTTTATTTGGGAAGGTCCAGCGGAGTCAGCCAGCGACTTTATTAATTCATTTAATTCAAACGGTTTTAATTTGTCTTTCACATTTAATCAACATCCCTCAGCCATAGAGTTCCTAGATATCTTTTTGTCCATTGTAGACAACTGTATTGTTACGAGTACCTACCAAAAACCGGTAGATACTAACAATTTTCTGGACTATACAAGCAACCACAAAAAGAGTTGGCCTTCTAACATACCCGGGGGGCAGCTGAGAAGGCTACGCCGCAACTGCTCCTCGGTAGACACTTTTCAAACTCAGGCTGTAGGGATGATTGAGTCCTTTAAAGAAAAAGGATACCCTACACCACTCCTTGACGAGGCTCTCGAGGGCACGTTAGAACTGGATAGAGAAGCTCTACTTAAGCCCAAATTAATATCTAACCAGGGCCAGATAAATGTAGCGGACTCTATGGGCACTAATACATTACAACAGCCCAAATTCAAAAACTCTTTTACTAATGTCTCTTTCGTGTCTAAACACAATAAGGCGGCACATCATATCACCAGAATAATGAAAAATAATTACCGTCTCTTGAGGTGCGACCCAGTTCTTAAGTCTTGCTTACCCAAGCAACCCAAAGTAATTTTTAGGAGGGCTAACAATCTAAAAAACATACTAGCCCCTAGTTTCTTTGATACTAAAGGGAAGAAAAAGAATTGTAAATCTTCTGCCGTTTGTACTCCTGCCCCTTTAGACCCCCCCATCTTTTCTCTCCCCCCTATCAAGGGCTGTTACAGGTGTGGTGGGACTCGTTGCCTTACTTGTGACTATATTGGACACAGAACTACCCAATTTACATCGTATGTCCCCAAAGAGAGTTTCCCTATAAGAAGCTTTATCAATTGTAACACCGAGTTTGTGATATACTTGCTCTATTGTACATGCGGAGTGCAGTATGTTGGGCGCACTACCCGCATGCTGCGACTCCGGTTTTTAGAACATAGGAGGAATGTTTCTAAGTCCAATTGTAGTCACAGTGTAGCAAGGCATTTCATGTCCCACCATGCCAGCAGAGTTTCAGACTTAAAGATCATAGGTATCGAACATATCCCTCCGACAAAAAGAGGGGGGATAGATACTGTACCCTCTGCGTTAGGGAGGCCTTCTGGATACATACGTTAAATACGTTGTATCCAGAGGGCCTAAATGAGACCATAGATCTTGATTTTGGTAACGCCTAGATTACGGCTCTTTAAATACCAGTATTCTACACATGATTTATTTTTCCATTTGATCCTCTGACGGGAATTCATGTTGTATACTATAGCATGAAGGCCTAATCTATAACAACTAATCGCTTTTGAAAACATGTATTTTGAAATTAATATAGGCTTCCATAATCCTTTTTGTTATCATGTTATAAATAATACCCAATGGTTCAGGACATTATATATATTGACATATTTGATGTATATTTTTACAACTAATATTATCATCATAGCTAATATTTCCTATTCCTTTAGCCACTATGGTCCTTATACTATGCACTTATCTACAAAATATCAATAGATATTGCCTTTTAATCTTGATCATGCTGTATGATTGTCAATGTACCTTTATTTCTTATGATATATACACTGAGAATGGCTCCTGTTATATATGTATAAAGTGTAGCATCGCTATTTTTTAAACATGTATGAATCCCTATTATGAGTATCACTTCAACTTGATGTCACACACAATGAGTTAATTCTCAGGTGTGGTTCTAATTACTGTATCCATGAAGAGGTCAGGCTGGGCAGGCCTCACCTCATTCCTTCTGAAGAAATCTCCAGAGTGAGATGAAACGCGTCAAGGTATCCTCTTAACGCTTTTATGACTTCGCAACATTGAACTTTTTATCTCTATTTGAGCATTACTCCGGCTTACTCTGACCACCAGAGGCTGCTGGAAGCCGTGCGGCGCTGCTCGCCTCTCTTCACGTGGGACACCACACAGCTGGGGCATCGCAAGTAACGATATAAGCCGTTTCAACCTTCCAGGAGTATAATTGCATCGAGCCGCCGGGAGAAAGCTTGGCTTAAGATTTATTTATACTGCAGGACCGCCCCCATATCGTCACCCGCTCCCACTTTATTTCCACCGGACAACACGGCAACTACTGCACCTTACCTTGAAACGGGCTACCAGCCAAAATATCATCATCGGGTAAGACGAGCAGTGCAGCTGTGAATTCTATACTACTTAGTGGAGAGTGACTGGGGTACAAGTGTGACTGTGTCCATGAAAAGCGCATTATCCTGTGCCTAAAATAACGCAGCTGGATTTCTATACCAACTACTGTATGTATTATACGGATGATGTTTAATACCTGCCGCTCAATAACACATTAAACAGGGCGATTCCAGCTAGGATTCTGCCTGTGCACTTGTTGCTATTTTGTGACTTACCAATTCTGATTGGGGCTAACTCTTCCGGTTTCTATTGAGTCACACCAAAAGGAACCTATACCAGCCTACCATCTAAACCGGCATACCGCTACTACAATCTAACCAGTATATGCTCAATGTGTCCTTTTCTGCTTGTTTTTTATATCTTTGTTTATTGTGATATTAATAAATCCCTAATTTTTTAATCAGGAGCCATTCCATGCTTTGTTTCCTCGCTGTTGCACTTGCTCACTCAGCACATTGTTTATTTCATTTTTGGTTAGTAGCCCTGTGCATGCAGCAGGAAATTTTGTTATAATTATAAATATATTTCACACCCAGCCTACTGTCTATGCAGCTCAACTCATCTGTTTTGTGTATGTTTTGTTGTTAACTTATTCTTGCTTTACTAAAATTTTTTGATATTTACTGCAGGTATTTTAACTATACTTGTAGTCCCTACCAAAACTAGAAGATTCAATGTTATTGTTAAATATAATCTCGTTCTTCTATTACAATAGCATACTAGGTCTGTTATGTTAAATTTTGTAGATCTACTTGATAGCTTTATATTTATATTTGTTACTTCATAGAAGTGTGTATTTTTGCTCCAGTTCTTTAGGGGGAACCACTGATTTGGTCCCTTGCTTTTGCTAACTCTCCCATAAATCCCCCTTCAATTAGGGGATTATAGTAAAAAAAAAAAAAAAAGGTTAAATATATTGGCATTTTACACCTTGGTGTTTTATTAATCCTCTTGTCTGTTGTGAGGTCTCGTAATTAAGTAGTTACCCAACCAGCCTTGGGTGACTCTAGCTACCACCCTCCCCTTGCCTATTTTTATAGTTTAGTCCATTTCAGGGCTTTCTTCTGTTTCTTTTAATTACTTACCCCTCCCATGCCCCATTCTTCTGCCAACACATAAAAAACTAGTATCCTCGAAACACGTAGTCACTAGAGAGTGCCCATCACACCTGGAGCTTACCTGTATTGCTTAGTACTTTCCACATGCTGTTGACACTTTTCTCAGTTAACACCAAAGGATTGAATACCTCTCAAATAAGGTCAATGATATTTAATGCCATATCTTAAACTGAAGCAGATATTGTTTTCTTACAGGAAACACATTTTAAGGCTGTTGCCCACCCTCGTTGTCCCCGCCATGTTCTATGCAAGTTCAAGTTCTAAGGGCCTCATTCACTAAACTCGAATTTTTTTCCAAAAATCAAATCGCGAGTCATCGTGGCCCATCGCCGCGAATGACCCGCGATTGGTGAATTTTTTGGACCCTAATTCACTAACATGTGATTTTTTTCAAACTCACGCGATGCCCCGCGATGCATTTGGGGCTTATTCGCGGTGATTTTAATGAAAAAATCACAGCGAATAGCCCTTTGACTAATCGCGGCACATCGCGTGTGTTTTGAAAAATTTCTAAGTTCAGCATGTTTACAATGGGTATCCATGCTGTAGCCACTGAATTACAACGATCCTCAAAGGGGATCGTTTTAATTCTTTGGTTACCGCATGGATACAATTGAACTGAACTGCGTGTCGCGTGTGTGTAAAAAAAAAATAAAAAAATAAACAAATAAATGAACCCTTTAAAAAAATTAAATAAAGTGTTACATATGTAAATAAAATAGTCATCCTCCTAATCTAAGTGTATCAAATAAAGTGTGACATGTGTATAAAAATAAAAACATTTTTTTACAACTCACCATTAGCTGTCCGGATCTTGAGAGCCTTCAATTTTCATTTATCTGAAGTCTTCTTCTTTATTCTTTATTCTTTCGACGTCTTCATCCCTGCAGAGGACGACGGCAGCTCCTCACCTTGATCACGAAGACTGTTAATTTCTTTAACTTGAGAGCCCCCTCTACTGGTGGGAGGTTAGTAAGACTTCTTCGTGATCAAGGTGAGGAGCTGCCGTCGTCCTCTGCAGGGATGAAGACGTCGAAAGAATAAAGAATAAAGAAGAAGACTTCAGATAAATGAAAATTGAAGGCTCTCAAGATCCGGACAGCTAATGGTGAGTTGTAAAAAAATGTTTTTATTTTTATACACATGTCACACTTTATTTGATACACTTAGATTAGGAGAGATGACCTCCTAAGGTAAGTGCATACACGTAGGGGTTAATGTTAGCTAGGATGACTATTTTATTTACATATGTAACACTTTATTTAATTTTTT
>WWET01006511.1:36286-51052 GCA_011038615.1 Limnodynastes dumerilii
CCCCCCAAAACCTAGTTTAAAATCTCCTCCAACCTTCTAACCATTCCTTCCCCTAGCACAGTAGCCCCTTCCTCATTCAGGTGCAATCCATCACGGCAATAAAGATGGCATCTAACTGAGAAAACAGCCCAGTGCTCTAAAACCCAAAACCCTTCTTCCTACACCAATCTCTTAGCCACGCATTAACCTCCCTGATCTCCCTCTGTCTCGCTGGACTAGCGCGTGGCACAGGTAGTATTTCAGAAAATACGACCTTGGATGTCCTTGCCTTAAGTTTGCGGCCCAGGTTCCTGAAATCATTCTTAAGGACACCCCATCTCCCTCTAACCCTGTCATTGGTACCAACATGCACCAAGACCGCTGGGTCATTCCCAGCCGATCCCAACAATTTGTCCACACGATCCGCGATATGTCGTACTCGAGCACCAGGAAGACAGCTCACTGTTCAGCATGCACGGTCCCTGTAACAGATTGCCTTATCTACCTTCCCAATAATTGTATCCCCTTCTATCACAATATCCCTAGGTCTCTGACTACTTTTGGTCCCCTCTAAGTCTGAGAGACTTAGCAGTCTCACTCAGCCCTGCCGCTACTGAACCGCCTTCCACAGTATCTTCATCCAATCTGGTGAATCGACTGGGATTGCTCATCTCAGAACTGGCCTGCCTCTTCCTTCCCCTGCCACCCCTTCTAACTGTTACCCAGCTGCCTACCTGTGCATCCTCTTCTGTCTCTGCTCCACCCGGCTCAGCTAAAGCATCAACAGTAAGCTGTAGACTCTGCTCAAGATTTGCAATCTCTCTCAATGTTGCAATAGTCTGCTTTAGATCGGTTACCTGGGCTTCCAAAGAGACCAAGTGCTCACATTTCTCACAGAGGAATGTACCTTGGAAGACATGCTCCAAGTGTGCATACATATGACAAGACATGCATTGAGTGAGATTATCAATCCTGCTCCCACTCATCTTATTATGTATAATTTATCCCCCCTTGACCTACAGTGTATTTGAAACTACTAACCTTAGCTAGCCAGGTCCTGCTTTAAACTCCTTTCTTGTTTAAACTCCTTCCTGGTTTTAACTCTGCACTTATAAAAAAAATGCACTTGAAATAAAAATGCAATCACAAGCTCCAAGTAACCATTCCTTAAATAAGGATGAAGAGAATGTCCTGAAAAAAAGCTTTAAGTTTGTTATTTCTAATTCTTTCAATTTTCAATTTAACACAGACCTGCAGAAGTTTGTCAGGATTATCACTCTCAAAATATTCTACATTAAAATTATTCAATAGCTATCAAATCAGCTGATAAGAGAGGAGGTGTATATATTTAATTATGTATATTAATAACTATGACAAAGAAGTCCCTCAAAAAATGAAGGACACCATCATGTGAAATAAAGAAAATAAAAAGTATCTTATACAAAGAATTGGTAAAGATCTAAGCAACGTCTTTGAGAGGTATCAAAAGGGAAGGGTGATTATGAAGGAAGAACAACAGTTCTTACAGACAAAAAAGCTGTGGATCCCCATTTAGATTTATCTTAATATATTTATCTTACCAAAGATCCACAAGGACCTTATCAATCCCTAGTACCACCTTTCATTGCAAGGACAGAAAGTATACTGTGAACCTTTATTAATGAATTGATTATCATTAAGTGAGTTCCTACTAGTAACAATATTGGGTGTCCTCGAGAATAATGCTGCTGCTTCAGCCTCTACTTGTGACATGTGTCTCTGTAAAGATGTGTCCTGGCAATACTCAGGTAACATAGAAATTGACGACAGATAAGAGCCACATGAGCCATCCAGTCTACCCAGTTTATTTAAAACTATACTAAAAGACCGCATATACGCAATCTATGTATCGAAATGATACGCAGATTACGTACAATAGCTACTACGCATGCGCAGTAGCTATTGTTCATTGAATTACGGCCGTCTGTGGAAGACGGATGTAGTTCTGGATCTGGCCCATTGGTGCAGAAAGCTGGACAATGCAGAAGAGAACACAGAACATCCAAAGGGTGGACAGAATCCATTGCCAAAGTACTGTAGAGTGCAGGTCAAATGACACAAGAAGATCTTCTTCAGCATGACCCATCATGGTAAAACGAGCTCCTTCATGAAGTGCAAGTTTTCTCTGGAGGGTTCATAGTAGAATTCCATTTTCATTCTCCTTTGTGACACACAAGACATGGTTAAGAGTAAGCTTGGAGTTCCTGTACTCCTCCAACCACAACTCAGTCAGCAGTGTTCCTTGGTTTGAAGAAAACAAAAAACAATAAATATCAGGTAACAAAGTACCAAATATTGAAAGGGCTATACAAAGAGAAAAGAGATGAATAGCTTCTCCGGTACTGCAATGAGATTACATCAGTACTACAATAAGAGATTAAACTGGTACTACAATAAGATATTACACCAGTACTACACTGCAAACACTTGCTACTACACTGCTGCATATATTACTATAAGGCACAGCGGCCCGTATTCAGAGATCCGTTTTTCCATCGAGATGTGTGCGTAATTTTAGGTACGTATCAACTGCGCATGCATAGTAACTTTTTTACGCTATTGACGTTGAATATGCGGGCAGAAGTGCCTAGCGTGCGGGACTCGTATGAGGGATAGATACGTACGCATCTACCACGGAAATATATGCGTGGAGGAATTTACATAGAAATGGGCAGGAGGGGGCATTTAAATGAGGGGAAGTGGACACGATTAGAGAAATACGCCCGCACACAATAAACATATGCGCGGAAGGAAGAGGAGGACCTCGTCAGCTGAAGCCACAAGAAGTCCAGCTGACCGTCGCCAGTCAACATAGAAAAACAGAACTGTGAGTGACAAAAATATTTTATCTTTGGTGTTTAAAATGGGTAAAATTTAATATATATGTTGCCATTTTTTTATTTTTTTATTAAAGTAGTCATTTATTTTATTGTAGTAATATTAAATGGTCAATATGTTTAAACATGTCATATTATTGGGGACATTTAATGTTTAATGTAAAGTGTTGGGGGGACATCTGCTAATCTACTTAGGAACAGAGGGGACATCTGCTAATCTACATAGGGACCTGAGGGGGCATCTATTATTATTAATAGGAACAGAGGATCTCTACTATTATAATTAGGAACTGAGGGGACTTTTACTATTATAAATATTGACGGAGGACACATTTAATATTATAAATAGAGACGGAGGGCACATATTAATTTTATTACATGACCAATGCCTTTTTTTTTATTCACACAGTAACGGACACAGTATGCTGACGGCAGCATGACATTAACCCTTGGCATGATGTCGCTTAGAGTACTATAAGGCACAGCATGACCTGCAATACATGGGCATGCTGTGCATTATAGTACTATATGCAGCTGCATGCCAAGGGTGAAGTGCTTGCGGCGACAGCCATTTATTTTTTATGGCCCAGGAACTCCAGCGAGGTTAAATTCTAGTGAGTTTAACATAAACTCACTGGAGTTTAATCGCCACACATTGCTGGAGTTTAAAAAACGCCACCAAAAAACACCTCTTGGTAAATCCAGAGACTTTGAAAAAAAATTGCCCCTTAACTCCAGCGAGTGTGTGTCGATTTTACATCAGGCTTGTCTTTGTGTCTCTTCATTCTTATGCAGACAGCTCAGGGAGAAGCACAAGGAGAGGCCAATGCATCTGAAGGTAAGGACAGGGCATGTATGTTATGAGTTGTGCAGTCTTAGTAGCGTTATTATAAAAGCACAAGAAATTACTGCGCTAATGATCTGCCACAAACAATTGGCAACGCTCAATATAGTAACCAAAGAAATTTAATAATACAATAGGTAAAAAATACTCAATACAGTTAAAAAGGCTGGAAGGAATTCCTATCAAGGGTAGTGTGGTAATATATTCTGTAAAAACCACTATATGCAGTGGAAAAAGCACCTCTTGAAGGGAGTCCAAAAAATATGGATAGGGAGAAATGGTGGTATGCCAAAAAGATATAACAATGAAGGTTTGGAAGACCCAATAGTTGATATTCAAAATAGATGTTGCAGGCTTACCCGCGTCCGCGCGTCCCGCCGAGTGAACTTCCGTTGCTCTGACTCGTCAGAGCTCGGAGAGGGAATCTCGGAGGGAATTTGAGCGGCCTCACAGAGCGGTGTTCAGAGTATAAAGTCCCTGTCAATTTAAGTTGCTTTTAATATTGGTCTTCCATTATTCAGACATAGTATGTCAGACAAACCAACCACTACATAGAATAGTGTGCATAGAGGTCGGTAGGGATGTTTCTTCCGAAACGGCAATAAGGTCTCTATATAACAAGGGTACAAAGTTCCAAGGTATGCAGACCACAAGATAGGAGTATACTATCCAGTCAGTAAAAACAACTAACGCGTTTCATGGCCGACAGGCCACTTCTTCAGAGGTAGGTAGTTTAGTAGCGTTATTAACTGGAAAAGGTGGCGCTGTAGTGATGGGAGCTCTACAGTCTGACCAGTGGTACAAACTGGAACACTTGAGAAGCTACTGAACAGCAAAGTTGACACAAGGAACAGGGTTTCCACGAGGAGAACCAGGAACATATACAGTTGTGCTCAGTTAAACCTTTCCCAAAATCAAGGATATCTCTGCCATGCTTAGCGGGCCCATCTGCTGGGGAAATTTTAATAGGCCTTTAGAAATCATTAAAAAAACTGAGAAAAAAAAGACACTGGCACTAATAGCAGAGCCACAATATACATGTATTTGTATATTATAAACACTAATAGCAGAGCCACAATATACATGTATTTGTATATTATAAATAAATAAAAAAGTATAATTCTCCAATTTCAGCTGCTGCTAGTGGGGATTAAGCAAATATCCCTATTAGAAAAAAAAACTAGGACTATAGTCTGAAAGCAGCACTCACAATAAGATACCTATGTATTCACACAATGACTAAAACCATTGGCAAGCAAGAACTGAAAATTAAGAAAAAAGAACATTTATTATAGAATCACTACATAACAAGAGAATTTAGGAAACATTTAAAAGCATTCAAAAGCACATAAATGTGAACTATTTATAGAATCAAAACATATAACATTTTTGTCCCGGTCAACAGACAGATGTTACAGCTCTCAAGTAATACAGGGCCCTGTATAATAATTGTATGGGGTGTACATAGGCTGGTCTGAACATGTGACATGTAAGCTCTATGTGATTGATCTGTAACAGTCAGCTGACTGCATCCAATATGGCCACAGCCATGAGTAGTACTGATGCTTGTGCTTTGAGAAAATACACGTAAGTGTAATCACAGCATAGGAGATAAAATGGACTCAGAACAAGATTAGTATATCGATTCACTAAATTCAGCTACAGGCGGCAACCAAGTGGAAATTTAAAGAAAATCTTTAATATACTAAAAATAAAGTTCACACATTTAAAAAAAATACAAAACAAAATATTTAGAGAATAAAAAGAACCTGGATACACATGAGTCAATTATGTTGCAAAGTATGTAGCTACTTGGGTTCAGAGTAGCGCTTTCCTTAATGATCTAGCTTGCTGTGTACAATGAATAGAAGCTGTTCCTGTAGATAATCCTAATAAGTGATCACAATTGATAGAAAGAATACCATGGATTTTGTACAGTCTAAAAAGAAAAAGTCAATATAGAGTGGAATGTTGGGACTGATAAGTCCTGTTCGCATTTCCCCCCTACCATACGTAGCATCCCCAAAGGGGAATTTTTACAACTAAGACGAAACTGTTCATCAGTAACAAATTACAAACGCNCTATAAATATTATGTGCTATTTCCTTACCCCTAATATACCCTATAAATATTATCGTATGTTCTATTTCCTTTCCCCTATAAATATAATAGAATAGTATATTTCCTTACCCCTAATATACCCTATAAATATTATCGTATGTTCTATTTCCTTTCCCCTATAAATATAATAGTATGTGCTATTTCCTTACCCCTAATATACCCTATAAATATTATCGTATGTTCTATTTCCTTTCCCCTATAAATATAATAGTATGTGCTATTTCCTTACCCCTAATATACCCTATAAATATTATCGTATGTTCTATTTCCTTTCCCCTATAAATATAATAGTATGTGCTATTTCCTTACCCCTAATATACCCTATAAATATTATCGTATGTTCTATTTCCTTTCCCCTATAAATATAATAGTATGTGCTATTTCCTTACCCCTAATATACCCTATAAATATTATCGTATGTTCTATTTCCTTTCCCCTATAAATATAATAGTATGTGCTATTTCCTTACCCGTAAGATACCCTATAAATATTATAGTATGTGCTATTTCCTTACCCCTAATATACCCTATAAATATTATAGTATGTGCTATTTCCTTACCCCTAATATACCCTATAAATATTATAGTATGTGCTATTTCCTTACCCCTAATATACCCTATAAATATTATAGTATGTGCTATTTCCTTACCCCTAATATACCCTATAAATATTATAGTATGTGCTATTTCCTTACCCCTAATATACCCTATAAATATTATAGTATGTGCTATTTCCTTACCCCTAATATACCCTATAAATATTATAGTATGTGCTATTTCCTTACCCCTAATATACCCTATAAATATTATAGTATGTGCTATTTCCTTACCCCTAATATACCCTATAAATATTATAGTATGTGCTATTTCCTTACCCCTAATATACCCTATAAATATTATAGTATGTGCTATTTCCTTACCCCTAATATACCCTATAAATATTATAGTATGTGCTATTTCCTTACCCCTAATATACCCTATAAATATTATAGTATGTGCTATTTCCTTACCCCTAATATACCCTATAAATATTATAGTATGTGCTATTTCCTTACCCCTAATATACCCTATAAATATTATAGTATGTGCTATTTCCTTACCCCTAATATACCCTATAAATATTATAGTATGTGCTATTTCCTTACCCCTAATATACCCTATAAATATTATAGTATGTGCTATTTCCTTACCCCTAATATACCCTATAAATATTATAGTATGTGCTATTTCCTTACCCCTAATATACCCTATAAATATTATAGTATGTGCTATTTCCTTACCCCTAATATACCCTATAAATATTATAGTATGTGCTATTTCCTTACCCCTAATATACCCTATAAATATTATAGTATGTGCTATTTCCTTACCCCTAATATACCCTATAAATATTATAGTATGTGCTATTTCCTTACCCCTAATATACCCTATAAATATTATAGTATGTGCTATTTCCTTACCCCTAATATACCCTATAAATATTATAGTATGTTATATATATATACCTGGGATGATGCTATGAAGTAATAAAATCTAACCTTACAGCACTGCACAATGTCAAGAAACCCATTGTGGTTGGTTGAGGTTTTAATGTTATTTATAAAAGAAGAGAGAACAAACATAAGTAGGAAACTGCTCTTTTCATTCTCTCGCCTCTCCAGCTACAGTCCTAGAGACAAGAAGAAGTTATTGGCTCCTATCACTGGAGTTCTCGCTCTCCTGACAGTGCTGCCCTTTTTGTTTCCTATGGGGTCTCAACTGTCCCTGACAGTCCTCAGCGTTAACCTTCCCCGGTGATTACTACCAAAGTCACTGGAGACTCCTGAAGGAGGAAAACAGCACCAGGGATGACAGGACAGGTAGTCATGTTATATCCTGCTACAGGGAAGTGAAGCTTCCAGACCACACACAACAATTAGGGAGATTTATGTAAAATTATATGACATTCAGGATAGGTGGAATCTTGCTTGGATTATTTACTCAGTGTATCAGTATTTCTAGAACTGTGGATTGAACAAGAAACTCAATGTAATCTTACTATTGTCATCCATGTTAAAAGTGGTCTCTAGGCTCTGTAGAGCTTGTTCTCTTGTTATTTTCTTCCAGGCTTCTGGTAATTCAGCTGGTTTTGATTCATATTCATCAGCAAATTCCTGATTAAACTTCACACAAATGTATTTCCAGTAATCAGAGGAGTTGATGCTGGCATCAGGTTGGATGAGCCAATCAGGGTAGTATGTGCGATACTCTTTGTATGGGTGGTATTTCCAATCTGTGTCTGAATTTCTGAATCGACAATTTGATACAACAGATGTGGAACATATGTCAGTGACCAATGTCTTACCCTTTGACCATTTGTACCTTCCCAATCCCTTAGGTCGATGGACAGATGCAGAATGCTCCTTGTGATCACTCCCTGCATTCTCACAGGGTACTCTACAGAATGGACACCGATGTCCACATCCAATCACCTTCTTATATAGCTCATTTTGAGGGTTCACTGTGACCTTGGCAAGTAAAGTCTCAATGTCTAATGATGCCAGCTCTGATAGGATTTGTTCTTCAATTATGGGAAGATAATAGAGAATATATTCCAAGAACTGCTTAACATCTTGTGTAATATAGAAAGTTATCAATTTCATCTCATTCCATGGAAGGACTAAATCTCGACTAAATTGTTCACAAAACCACTCTAACAAAGATGAAACATCTTTTATTTTTAAGCATGTTTCACTTTGGAGAACTCCTTGAATGTCTTTGACGATCAAACTCAAAATCTTTGTCTGTAAATTACAAAGAGATTCTGAACGATGATATTTTATAACAATGTACTGAAATATCCATTTTCTCAAAAATCTTTCATATGAATTGATGTATTTGACATAGTTTTGGAATATGTTTTCCTTTAGCAGGTTCTCCAGCACAGCTACCTGAAAATTACTTCTGCTACTAAATATTGTTTGATCAGAACTGTATAATATATCATCAATGATTTCCTGCCCAAGATGTCTCAGAACATGCTCCTCTAATGCTGGCTTCAGACACTGCTCACAGAATATTTTGGCTCTGCTCTGACATTTATCTTTCTTCTCAAATATGCTTTTAAACAATTGACAATACTGATGTTTCAGCTTTTCTAGGCAGATTAATGGGTCATTATCTTGGATATATGTATCATGCATCTTTTGAAACTCTACTGATGCTCGTCCTAAGATGAGAAGCTTTATCTCTAGCTCGAACATAAGGGAATGATGAACCTTCTTCCGGTTTCCATCCTCCAGTTTAACATTGATCATATGAAGTAATTCCTGGCAGTAAGTGTCACTGTAATCCTCTGGGGATTTTACTTTCTCAGTGACATATAAATGGCATATCTCTATCAGAGAGGTAGCAAGATCTTCTACCTTCTCATAGTTTGCTTGACTAACATATAGCGTGTTACATGTTGGATTAAACCAGGAAATATTTATGTATGTATCCTCCATTTTAAATTGTCTGTCTGTATATTTATCTAAACTCCTCACTTTAGATAATCTTTCATTTATGTCACTCCCTTTATAACGCATCTCACGTTTCAGCTGACGGAGAATTGCTTGGCCAGTGTTACATCTTGGTAATTGAGTAATCTGTAAATCTGATAGGGTATTTCTCCACATGGTCTCAAATTCTTGTTTCACTTCAATGTCACCCAGATCACAATTCTTCTCTCTGCAGCTTCTCAGGAGATCAGTCATTTTCTCTTCAATCTTCTTCTGAGCTGTGTCCTGAATATTCTGTATCTGGAGTTTTCCTCTCTGAACAGAAACCCCGTCATTGAACTTGCTGAGAGCGTTCCTTTCTAGTTCTTTTCTCAGGAATTTTACACTCATAAAGAAATCTTCTCTGTATCGTTCTATCAGATGAACATTATCAGATTTACTATCAAAGTATGTTTTGAGTTTTTCAGACATTTTATTTTCTTCCTCATGTAGTGTCTGTTGTAGGAGATCTTTATACTGTGCACAGAATTCTGTATTGAGACTGTTAGCAGATTGATTCTTAATACAGGTTTCTGTGCTGCTCACCCAGTTGTGGACTTTTTTGGTAAACTCCCATTCCCACAGAGAGAACTGTGCAGCCAGTTTATTATAAGCTGCAGCTACCAGACTGTTCCGAAAACTGAAGATAAATTTCTCGTGTTTAACTGCAGTCCACAAACTTCTTATCCATTCAATAAACTGAGGGATGCTGTGTTGTGTGCCCTCAGAATTCTGTGATTTTATGAATTCAAATAAAAAATTTTTTAGTTCATAAACATTTTCACTATAACCAAAATTTACTGGAGCCATTGGTGGGACCCCCTGCCACAGGCCAGGAATGTACCAACTGTGCTTCTCTGGATCATAATCCATCACATCATTAAATGCTGTAATTCCATCTTTCTTCTCCATCATGGCAGCAATGTTTGTCATTTCATTCATCTGTTCCAGAAGTTTCTTTCGATCTCTCATGTTGTTTTGATGAGCGGAGACATCGCTCACGTTCTGATGTACAAACTGACAACTTGGTTTCTTCCCAATTTCTTTCATCCTAAGAAATGCATGGACCACAATCTGTAAAATATCTTTCATTTCTGCTGTATTTTCCATGGCCATGTTGACTATGGTTATATCACTCAAACCGACCACTAGTGTTGCCAACTCATTGTCATGTTCATAACTGTCCTCCAGAGAAGCCAACTCAGCAGCTTTCAACCCTTCTGTGTCAATCACCAGAATAAAGTGACAGCCCAGCTCCTCCTGGAAAGTCTCTTTCACTTTAAGAAAGGTCATGAAGGCTCCTCGTGTACATCGTCCACTGGCCACAGGGAACTGCAGACCAAACATGGTGTTTAGAAGAGTCGATTTCCCCATACTCTGCACTCCCAGCACAGTTATGACTCTCATTATGCACTGTCCTCCTGTCTTGGTGTCCAGCTCTTTCAGGATATCAGTAATCCACCGGAGAGGAATGTTGGAGGCATCTCCATCAATATTCAGCAGGGTTGATTTCCCTGTACTCTGCACTCCCAGCACAGTTATGACTCTCATTCTGCACTGTCTTCTAGTCTTGGTGTCCAGCTCAGTCAAGACATCTGTTAACCACTGGAGAGGAATGTTGGAGGCATCTCCATCAATAAGCTCCAATGGAAACCCATCAAGCAGAAGATCAGCAGCTATTCCTGGAAGTTTACTGAATTGCCTTTTGGATTTATCAATTATTTTTGCATTGACCACTGCACATTCAGCCTCATACATCTGTCCCAGCTCACGTAAGAAATGTTCTATTCCTAGAGAACAGTCTGAGATTTTCTGATCCAGTTTCTTCAGTTCTTCAGGATTATTTGATTTATTGCAAAATGTTTTCATGTATTCAGACTGCAATAAACAAATATTGTTTCTTGCAATTGAATCCAGCTCAAACTTCATCAGTTTAAAAAAATAATGCATTTCTATTTGATTAAAATTGGTAATTGCTTTAATAAATGACTTTATGCCAACGGAAATACCATGTTGGTTCTGTTTCTCATGTAGGGATTTTTGTTCCTGTATGAGAATACTTTGATATTCTTGTGCATCTTTCTCTCCTTGTTTTGTCATTCTGCAAAGTTCTTTTTCAATTTTTGACAATTGTTTCCAGAGATCTCCCTGTAATGGCAGAGTTTCTTTCTTGTAATTTTCCACATCTTTGATTACAGAGGTGATGTTCTGGGCAGACTCTTTTGCATTCTGAAAAGTAGATGTGTTTTCATCAACATGGATGTAGTCACCCTGGATTTTACCTTGAAAACTTATTATACTTCTTTGTTTCCAATTTTTTAATAGACTATTAATGTATTTTTTTATTTTTTTCACAAATTCTGCATCATTAGCATATCTGCCTTTTACAATAACATTTGTATTATTCATTTTCAATGCTAGTATTAGACTGTTTATGTGCTTTTCAGTCTCTGGGTTGACTTTTTTCCCAGGACTTGGAGTAAGAATAAAATAATATTGAGTGTTTTCCTTACTGCAGGTTGATAACATTCTGAATTCTCTCTCAGAAATACTCTCCATAAATATAAACACGGCTGATGAGACTTGTGTCAGAAATATGAACTGTTCCCAGTTGGATTCCAAATCTCCACGTAGATTGGTCATTCCAATGGGCTCAGGAAAAACATCAGACTTTCCACATGGAAAATACCAGGATATTTCCACAAGTCCATCAGATATTTTCCTCTCTATATTTCCTCCCTCTATATTGTCATGTATAAAGAAGTTGTGATGTTGTTGAGGTGGATTAAGAAACTGATTCAGGATTTTAGATTTGGATAGTTTGTTTTTTCCTAATCTAACAAAGGAGAAGATTGGCATCTCAATAGTCACAACATTTTCCTCTTTGAACCCTTTACTATTGGCTAATGACTGAGGTCTCCACCTCTTTACAATATCCCTCATTGCCCACAACATGAAAGTGCATTCTGGGCCATCACCACTTGGGAGCAGTAATGGGACAGCAAATTGACACATGGACATCTTGGATAAAATCTCTTGCTGAAGAAAGCTGTCTGAACAATGAAGAACAGCACATACAATGTCCAGAGGGTTAACATTAGAAGTTGAATCAGTTTCCGTTTCAATCAAATATAAGTCTCTATTATTTTCATTTGGTTCCAAATTGGATGATGGTTTTTCAATCTGAGTGTTTAAGGCAGTTCTGTTGAGGGCCATGAGCTTCCTCAGGAAGTGCCATGGAATATCTGCTATGCTCTGAGGCTGAACATCATTCAGATTCTCTAATCCAATCTTTAGAACATCCATTATGGTTAGTTTTTTGTTGTGTTGTAAATTAACATTCACTAGAAAATTATGAAAATTCTTAATTTTTTCTGTGGGAAGAAAATAACAGGGTTATTGTATATAAACAAAGATATTAAATTAACTTTAAAAATATGTTGTGTGCAAAGCAACATACATGATTCAATACTGAATGATTTCGGAGGCCCATTACAGAGAATTGAATTGAGCCCTAATTGCTTTGAACCAAATTATATTTTAATCAGGTTTAACATTGTTGAGTTTTGGAGGATTCTAGGTTGAATCCAGACTCCCTATTCTACAACCAACATCCAAATTTTAATCAGACTGTTGCAACTTTTTGGTACTGCCTATCTACACGCAACCATACTAACCGATTATAACACGTTCCAACCCACTCCTACACTCCCAATAGAGGGGCAAAGCTGAGTTCCAAAAGAAAGATTGCCTGGACTAATAGACCTTGTCAACACCAGACCCCACAGGAGGAAAGTGGTGATTACAAAAGTGTGTCCCTCTGTAACCCATAGTTATGTTATGAGAGAAATTTCTTACTTTCTGGTAAGTGTTGGGACACATCAGGTAATGCTGGAAACCTGGGAATCATGTTCTCTAGATGATGGAGGAAAGTCTCACAGGCCGGATCTCCCTTCTGCAGAATAACGTCTATCAGATTATCAATTCTCTCTCCTGGACTCATGGCCTGATACAGATCTTTATACTCCTGGAATGTTATGAGCTGTAGAGAATCTACTTCATCCCAAAACCCGTCCACATTCTCCGCAAACACTTCCGCTAATTTCCATCTTAATCGTTTAATAGTCTTCAATGCATCTCTGTTATGAGTCCTGATTGTCTGGGATTCACAGTCTGAAAATAGGTAATAACGCTGATTAGAAGAACTTTTACGAAGAATGGATTTAAATAGTGAAGTAATAAGGGAATATGGGTAAATAAAGAGGAGTTCTATTAATAATTTCACCTAAAGTACTGATTAGAATATGTTTGTAATGATGAAGCTTTACCTTTTGAGATCCTTAAAAGTTTTCAAAGACTCAAATAGTCACTTATTAAAATTACTTATAAAACAAAACTTACTTGTATAAAAAAAAACAACACTAATGTCTCATTATTTGACCTTAAGAGATGTGAATCCGTCTCACTAATTCTGTCACATCTAAATTAGATTCCTTTCTCCTCATTATACAACTATTTCACTCAATATTCCATGAGCATGCTGGTTATGTTAAATGTGAATGGTTAGATTGTGATGAGAGAAGTTACTCACTTTTATTTACATTTTGGGACGCATCAGATGACATCAGGAATGTGGGAATTATCTTCACCAGATGGTCGAGGAATCTTTTCCATTCTGGTTCTCCTTTCTGTAGTATAATGTTTATCAGCTCATCTATTCTCTCTCCTGGACTCACAGCCTGATTCAGATCATTATACTCCTGGGAGGTTAGTATGCAGAGAGAATATATCTCATCACATAATTCATAAATGTTCTCCCCATACTCTTCCATTATTTTCCTTTGCAAATGTTTAATAGTCTTCAATGCTTTTCTGGTAGAAGTCATTGTCCTTTGGACTTCTGAAAATAGAAATTAACATGGGGTTTGTCTGTGGCTTTGTTTGTGACTTGGGCTAAACCATGATTAACCATGATTAACTGCTGGAAAGGAAAATTGAATCTGTTGTAAACAGTATTAGTGTTAGGAGGTGATATTTACTAGACCAAGTCTAAATAACATTGTAATAATAAAGTTAATCAGTATCTGTGTTATAATATAATAATAATAAAGTAATGGTATTATAAATGAGAGGTGATGTTTCCTTGTCCAAGACTAAATAACAGTGTAATAGTAATGCTGGTCAGTATCTATTTAACAATAAAATATAATAATATTAGAGATGAGGTGATGTCTCCTAGTAAAAGTCTAAATAACAGTGTAAAAGTAACGCTTGTCATTGTCTGTATAATAATAATAATAATAATAATATAATAGTATTAGAGAGGAGATGTCTCCTAGTATGAGTATAAGTATAAATAACCGTGTAATAGTAACACTGCTCAGTATCTGTGTAATAATAATAATAATATTAATAATAATAATATGAAA